>VUJU01000021.1:141728-159837 GCA_009835225.1 Aphis craccivora
TTTTTTTTTTTTTAATGAGAATCACCATTTGTCTATTAAATTATTAACCAGATGACTTTTTTGAAAACATTTATGTATCTAAATCAAAAATCCAATGAGTACATTTTAAGTTATTTAACTTTAAATACTAAGGATAATAGATCTATATAATAATGGATTTGGAAGATAAACAGATGCTTTAATGATTTGAACATACCTACTACATATGTATTAATAATTAAAATTAATTTATCATCATTTAATGATTTGTAAAAATATTACATATTATGTTTTATATATATATTTTATGAAACCATTTTCAAGAACTATTGTTCTCAGTAAAATAATAATAACTCAGAAACTGCTCGTTAAGATTTTTACTTTGACACATTTTCTATAAAAAAAAAACCTAATCTAATTAACGATTTAACTAAAAAAAGTTTACACCGCCACAGAACACTATACTAAAACGGTATAAACATATAAATAATTGAAAATAATTACAGTAATCTAGTATAAGTACTATTAAAAGTCCGAAAATAGAGATTAAAATAAATTCGTTATGAAAAGAATAACGAGCACGAGCAATGAACACGTCATGTTTTGGTGAATCATTCTGTATAATATATATCAGACAGCGTAGAATATCATTACACGTCTGGGAAAACATTTCCAAGAACGAGACGCGATGAGTTCATTGCTCATATAACGATATCGGGGCTGTTGTTTGTAATAATTGTTCTCATATACAATATATATCACGTGATTAGGTAACAATAGGTAGCTATACACTAACTGTTAAACTATTAAAAGTAAAGTGTACATTTTTGTTATCATTCGAGTGCACAGACCACAGCAATAATATTATATATATATATATATAAAAAAAAAAAAACGTTGACAATTATTCGACATAAATTTATAATACACATTATAAACGTACTTGTTCGGAATTCCGCAAATGCAACTTGGCCATGCTGCCGTACGGGTACTCCTCGCCGTCCGGCAAATGGATTCGCGGCGGCATGTCCAACTCCAGGTCGGTCCGGACCGAGTGCAACCGGACTTGCCGGTCGTGTTCTCGGGACAGCCCGTTATTGCTTCGCATCGTCAACATCTGTGGCGGAAAAACGCGATAATAAATTGTATGTCACGGAAATGCATTCGTTATAATAATAATTATATTATGTATATTTTAACTATATTATGAACGATGCGTTATAGGAACGCAGCGCGGAGACACGCGAAAATATAATATTATGAAAAGTATATTATATAAAAACGACCGTAATTACTATATTTTACGTATAACGCGACGTAGTACCTACTGGGTGGAGATCGAACGGTATTATATAATTTAACTATAATAGACAATATTGCTGCTGGACGGTATAAGGACGGGATACGATATTACTACTCGACGAGACCCGCGAACTAACCACGTTACGTAAAACGTCGAAAACAGTATATATAATTATTATGATCGTGTGTGTAATTTTAATAACAAGCGAGCACGCGGATGCAGGTCGTCGTTTTTCACGTCTAACGAGACCCACGACAGGCGCACACGCTCATCACAAATGCACGATCGCGTCGTCACTGCAGCCGACCGAAAACATTTCAAACCACACTTTTTTCCCCGATACGTGCGTGCGACTACTGTTATCATCATTATTTTATGGTACGTACATAATAATAATACTAACACAATAATAATAATAATAATAATATTATATTATAATAATAATGAAATATTTTATATTGTACAACAACTCGTGTGCACCGACGGCGAAACGTACACGCCCGAGTAAAAACCGTTACTCAAAGGTCCCTCAGCGATAAAAATATATATATATATGTGTGTATATACAACATACATGTGTATAAAAATATATCGTCCTTTCCCTTTCGGTGGTGGGAAAACTCGGCGGCGGCCCCGCGAGATGCGACGTGTCCCGCGGACGAGGGAGCGCAGTGCCCCTGCAGCAGACAATGAAAAGGGGGCACACACGCACGCGCGCGTTTATATGCGTCCTTGTGTGTGTGTGCGTGTGTATTCGCTATATAATCTCCCTTTCACACGACCGTTTATTTTACTCTTTTTTCCCTCTTATTTCGATCCCTCTGTCATTCTCTTTCCCCAGTTTTTTTTTTTCACTCTCTCTCTCCCCGTCAGTCAAAATTCGTCATATTTCAGTAATTTCTGTGTAAACGGATTCGTCCGCAGTCCGCACTCGTATTATACGACGATAATAATAATATCACGAATATCATCGCGTACACGCGATTAAACCGCCGTGTTCGGAATTATCATCTCGTTCTTTGTTCCGCTCAGCCTCGCCGTGTGCCGCACAGGAAAAACGTCCGGGACAGATTGGACGACGATTAGGTCGTCATACGAATGTGTATTGTGTATACGAGTGTGTACACAAAATGATAATGATTTAACATGTGAAACACCGGTGTTTCAAAGCGTCCATGTTACAGATTAAATTAAAATATAAATACGATCTGCAACTTACTATAAGCTCGAACTTGTTTGTAAAAATATATTGTTTTAAACAGAGGAGAAGCAAACCATCGAAAACAGAGAATTTTTAGTAAGAACAATATTATAATATAGTTATATAATTATTTTGTTTTTCAACTAATCGACGTGACAAAAATTATCAAATAAAATAACGTGATATGACATAACAACTGCAGATATTATATGTATCAATACATTCACATTTTAACTTCAATGGATTTTTATGCATATTAATGCACCACCAAATAAAATAACACTCACCTAATTAGAAATCAAACGATGGACAAATGCCAACACATTTATATAATAATATAAAATTGCGCATCATTATATTATCGTTTGAAAATTAATTTAACAATAAAACGTTGTGATTTCTCATAATCCTTCCAAAAGTTATAAGCGGTATACGCACAAAAAGCAGTATAGCAACATTGTCGTTGAATTGTCTGCTTATTTTATCTTAAGCTATTACTATTTTATTACAATTTGATAATATTATTATTAAAAACGGAAGTCTCGGCCTTTTTCAAAGAATATAATTCTATTTACTTTTAACTATGTAATACCTATATACACTGACCTCGAATGGTGTTAACGAGCTCGAATAGTGTATTAATATTTCTTTCAAAAACTTTGTTATACAAACTTCACAACTAGATCGATTTTTATAATATATTTAATATTAAAGTTGAATGTAGTTATTTGTAACGTACCTCATACCTATACTGTATGTAATATTTATACTACCGTGAAACGTATTATTTACATTTTATTTAAGTATATTGCAAAGAGCTGAGTGAACCGGCAGTTTTTTACGATACTATTATACAGCGAGAGTAGTTAAAAGTCACTTAAAAAATTATATAAATGTGTATAATATTTGATGTTTTAACGTCCAATGCTTACCTACTATAAATTAAAATGTTTCAAAGAGTATTATTGAGTTGAAAATAAAGTAAGTAACTACCGAAAAATGTATATACAAAAAATAAATGTATTCGATTCTTTTTTCCCAGTTGGATTATGTACGATACATTTTAAAAATGAATCAGATCAAAGTTAATAGTCATCGAGTGCTTTTAAGTTTTAAGATTACAGAAATGGAATACAAGTATTTCTGTTACGTTTTTTAAATCCTTAAAACATACGTACGTAAATGCACTCATCATTTGGTATTACGACAATCGTTTTTTATAGTACTGGTCTCAGATATCAAATAAGATAAAATTCGCTTTTCAAATAAATAATAAAATAATTTAAATGTCAAATATTAATTTTTAGCATTACATAATCATATTAAGGTATAATATATAGCACACATACATAGAGGTATATAACTTAAATGTATTTCCTCATTTCATTATATGCAACGAAATTTTCGCAATTAAATACAGTTGTGTAGCTTTTATTGGACATATCACTACAACAGCAATAAAAATACGGAAATTAATGAAATAACATTAATATTTTATATAGGAAATACAATTTTATGCTGGAATTCTGTTAGATTTTACAATGATTGAATTATATTAATTATATAAAATACTGTTTCGTAATATAAATTATGAGTGATATACGTTGATCAGTTACTGACAATTTAAACAGTTCAGGTGTATCAAATAATTTTTTTCTACTACTAGCAAATAATACATTTTGTATACATTAAATTGTATAATTTGGTTTATTCACATAGGTGTCCGTTAACAGTTGTAAACAAATCATCATTTCCTTAGATATAACCAGCTATACGGAAAAAGAAAATTGATATGTTTAACGTAAACGATGCGCATTTTATCAATCCATTAGGAGTTGTTCGCTGAAGAGTATAAAGGTGTAAATTTAAAATTAAAAAAAAAGTTATTGATCGTCAAAAAAACTTGTTTTATGGATAAACATATGGAACTCGTTTCGTAACAGACAAATACATATATATATATATTAAATGCACATAAAAGTAAAACTGGTCAAAGTTGGTCAAGTGTTTAACTGGTAGTTGGTATTTTGTCGATACTGCAAGTATATATAATATACGAAGTAGTTTTTAAATAAAGTCACACGATGCATCAAACAAAAATGAAAAAAGAACAAACTAGTCGAAACGAAACTCGGAAAGTTAAAATAAGTTCGCGTAAGGTTTTTTCTCGAATGTATTCTTTATATACTTAACTTAATAACAGCTGTTTTAGACACACGTTACAATAACGACGACGGTACCTATACTCTTTCGTAAATATATAATGTATAGTATTAAATTATATACTGGATTGTTTAAAATTCGCAATGAACTTTTTCAAACCACGCCGTCCACCCTTATATTATATCCAACAGATTTAAAAAGTCGTCTATCGAAAATCGTTTCATGTTCTCAAACCATACGTCATGATATCGCTGAGTGCAGCGCAGAAACCCGGGCGGGACATTCCAAACACGCGTGTTATATACGGTTTTCCTCTCTGACGAGATAGTGCCGTAATATTATGTACGGCGAGAATTAAACGCGTATAATATAATATTTCTATTGACGGACTGTGGACGGACGGAGAGAGCACATATTAAATAGGAAGGGGTGGTCTAGTCGTAGGTGGAGTGAGGAAGCGTCGTCGGTGACTAGTTCGTCGTCGTCGTCATAGTCGTACAATAGGAGAACGCGGCGGCACGCGTGTGAATCTGGGACGACCCATTTTAAACTTGGCACCACCGCAAACGTCGCGCGCGGCCCTTCGCCACGCCACACACACACACACACACACACACACCATATATATATAAATGAACACACACACACATATATATATATGTATAATTATACACTTATATGTGTATGCGATATACATACGGCCTGCTAACGGTCTATATGCTATTACATGTATATATATATATATATAATACATAAACGAGCGCTAGCCATATGACCCTATCATAATCAATACATTTGAATTCAACCGCTCGGGCGCTACGTTGCCAACACGACTGCGGTGAATAAATGAGCGCACAGAGTGGCAAACGGTACGCCGCCGACACCACGAGTCGTCGCGCCCGCCGCCGCCTGGGACGCGCGCGCCTACAACAACAAAAGCCGAGTTATGGACGACTATTATACTAGACGAACGAGCGATGGGGGCGCGTGCGGAGAGGGTGCACTTACGGCGGTTCGCGAGGACGTGCTGCTACTGTTACAACAGCTGCTGCCGCCGCTACGACGTGCACCGTTCGTAGTCGAGAGCGGTGGTGGCGATGCGATGATGATAGCCGTCGTCGTCGTCGTCTTCGTCGTCGTCGTCGTCACGGCCGCCGCCGCCGCCGCCGCCGCCGTCGTCGTAGTCGTAGTCGATTTTTTCTTCTTGATCAGCGGTGGCGGCGGCGCGGTAAGCCTGCGGTGCGGCGGCCCGGGCGCTGCCGACAGACAGGGCACGGACGCGTTGTATTGTTGATTGTAGTGATGCAGCACGCAAGTGAGCAGCCCGACAGTACCCAACACGACCACCGTCACCACCATCAGTACCATCACCGTTCCAACTGTGAACAATATACCAATATAACTCCGGATACTTCGGACATTTTAGTGTCCGCGGACGGAGAGGGAGAGATATTGCGAGAGCGTATATAAACGATGAATAAGGAGAGCGGAGGATGTGGTGGCAAAGGAGCAGCTATTTCGCGCGAGATGACAGCCGCCGCGGCGTCGATGACGAGACATTAATATAACACTATATAGGTAAAGTTTATGGAAAGACAACAGTAGGTATCTATTGTCCTTCATTATAATACGCTGTTTATGATTAAAATATACAAGATATGTAAATGTGTTATGGCCAGGACATCAAAACGTTATTCACAACGTTATATGGAGGGGAATGTAAAAACAATAAACGAAAAATCAAAAAACCGCTTTCTTTGTTACCGTCAGTTTTTTGTACTGATGGCAGAAACAGTTGGAAAAATAAACAAAAGCTAAAAATATCAAAAAAATAATAATCTAAATTAAAAATGACTTTAAATAACGGTTAAATAATAATAAAAAAAAGAATATTCTACTAAGTTTATATAGTAAGCTCACTATTACTATATTTTTTATGGTTTAGTTTTTTGCGTAAGAATATTTTTATTTGATTATATTTTTAAACAATCGTCTCGTGTGTATATTATGTCCAATGGTCGTGCTGAGGTAAGCTTCGGATATCACAATTATCATTGAGGGAGTGTTGATTATTATTAAGGCATGAGTGGAGCGCAATTGTTACAGACGTCTAGTGCTCGCCGAGTCTATTTGTTAAATACTCGTCTGACTACCATTATGCCTCGCCGTACGAATTACAGTAATAATAATGTAATAGTTATACAAAATTTCTGTGTACACACTACAGGCGAATCACAGGCATGTTATTTCGAAAATTTTGATTTCTATAACTGCTGAACTGGTACAGTTTATTATTATTGTAGTATTATTATAGTGAAAGAATATTGTATATTTTACTATATTTAATATTTATAGACGCTGCGGACGCGTCGGAAAAAAATCAAACTTTTACGCGCGTGTACACAATTATACACGTAACAATGAAGCCACATTATAATATATAGCACCTACGCATAATACATACATAATATACATCGGCATATCCCGGGAAATAGTGATCGAAGTACAATGGGAACGTGGATAAAGAAACTCAATTAGGATTTGTACTATAATAGGAAAGTATAGAAATATAATAGTTACCTAGCAGTTACCTATAGTTATCTGCCGTTATGGCATACAAGAGTAGGTTGAACAAATAGAAAAAAAAATACAACTCTAAGCTAGTTAAAAACATAAGTACTATTCATAGCCTCATATAATATTTAAACTTCGATAGTTTTATATTATCTATATAAAAAATGATAAACACGATTTGATAAAAAGGCTTAAAAGAGTTAACCTATACGCTTATTTAAATAGCTTCGTAATAATATAATTATGTAATGTAATGCCGTATAATTAATATTCGCAAATGTTCGTCAGCATAATGTGTTGTTATTATTGTTTATTCGCACGGATTGTATGGTGTACTGTCTGGAACCAATCTGTCCTTGAAGTTTTTCTATCACACTCGAAATAATAATATTCAAAGATAGAGAGAAACTATACAAACGCGTAGCAATAATACGAGCAATAATATATTATAATATACATAATTTATATCAATTATAGTTTACGTAATATTTATGTACGATAATTAGTAGGACATCGTAAATTGAAGGTGTCTGCTGCAGTCTGCAAATGCGAGCTAAAAATAATGACTAAAATCTAGAAAAGTCGATGAAATTCTCGATATCACGAAAGCAAAACTCATCTATATACCGTCATAATACGTCATGACCCATATCCGATGCCCACTACAACGTCTTTACGCTCTTCTAATATTACAGATGTATAATTCATCAATATCATGTACTATGGTAATATTAAATATACTAATATACTATAAATTATAAAGTTAATAAATCAATGACTTAAGTCTACACAGTATAGAATATAACCATAATAATTCCTCTTATCACTTATATACAGCAACTTTTGGGTTTTATATCAAACGTATACCCTCATCTAACCTATATTTGTTAATTTGTTATAAACCAGAAATAACTTTTTTAAATACATGATTTATACATAATTTATTGATTTGATGACAAGCAATACGTATATGATCAAAATTTTGATCTATCATTTAAAGTTTTCATGGTTTTATTCTAGGGTAATAACGTTCATTTGTCCCAATATTTTTAAAACATTTTGTTATAACGTGACAGTCAAAAATCTCTATACAGTTATTAACAAAATATTTTATAATATACGTATATATTTTTATATATTTTTTAATAACATTATCCATATTGAAGTAGAATGTATAAAATGTCGGTCCTATAATAGCAAACGTCTAGTTTATTCAATTAGATTTTCCTATTATTTTTTTAACTTTCTAGTTATAAGTACTGCAATTTTAATATAATACATGGAGATAATTGAGAGATAGATGCCATGTAATATTATACAAGTATAATAATAGGTACATATATATTATGTTTATTATTTTATTGAAATTTCGTCAATGGTCATTATATTTTGAAAAATAAAATATACAATACCATATTCAAAATTGTAAAAATTTATAACGGTGTTCGGCAATGATCAATAATATTTTTTTTTCCATCCCATTATTCCAAACACAAATATTATTTCAGTAAATGTTAAATAACACATGTGTACTTGTATAAATGTATAACATGTTATAATATATTATTATACTGTCATAACACCGAAATGCTGCAGTTGCGTATTCTATATCTACTATCATATATATATATATATAGGCACGTAATATATTATTACCGTTCTTTATGGGTCATTCGTCTGTGTAATAACAATATAACAAATCAATAATACACTTTGTCCCCGCAAATACTGCAGCTGTATGCGAGGTGTCTATTATAATATAATTGTATATAAGTACTTATTATATAGGCAATACATGCGACAGGAACCGTGTAGGTACACACGACCGGTACCGCTCAATAACTTAATATTATTTTGTATCGTGCATGATTTAAGATAGTATTCTATCTTAAATCGTGGTATCGTATACACTGTACACTGCAGAATGATTCCCTAACTATACGTACAACATCCGTAATCTGTATCAATTTTGGTGATATATATACATAGGTACGCTTTTGTAAATCGAAGTATAAATAATAATATTATAAAAAAAATTCAGCAGTTCTAAAATATTATAGTGTGCTATTTATATACATGTATATATTGTTATAATATATACAAGTATTATAATAAATATGCTTAGCATTAGGTATAATATCGAAAATTATAGCATACATAGGATAAGTTTCAGAAGAGGTGAGATATGATAACATCGTCGTCGGTATTTTCAAATAAAAAACGCTAAAATAAATAATTTTTTTTTTTTCAAAATTTAGGTTCATACAACTTAACTATATTTAAAATAGCATAGGTTTTGTAACTTAAATTCGATCCAATAAAAACTTTATATCTTATAAAAATCAAGTAGGTAGTGTATGAGAAAGCGGGAAAGCACGTAAATAAAAATCGTATTTTTTACTCTCCTACAAAGTAAAGAAAAAATGACTTGGTGTCTCTTGATATGAAACGCTCATGCACGATATACAATATAATATATTACATACTCCCAGACACGACCGGCCGAGATCCCGGCACGTGGTCCTCGTCTTTATAATATATTATTATGAAATCTGCCGCAGGCTGTTGTTTCTTGTCGTGAATCACATATCGATAATAATTTTTTTTTTTTGCTGGTCTAGTATTTTCTAGTCTTTTTTTATTAAGTATAATATTAAATGCCACCTATTCGTGTATACAATAATTGAGACGGCACCGTTACCCATAAAATGTTATAGCATTACTTCATCGTGGATTTATGTTCATTGTTGTATAGTGTATACAACAAAAAACAGTATTAATAATCCATCTTTATTTCGTCGAATATATTGTACGAAATGATAAAACGTTATTCTGGTTATTATGGCTTATCATTTGTATGTGTGTATGCAGTGCTAGTGAAAATAAGAGAGAACTGGAAAACAATAGAGTGTATATAGAGTTTTAGAGTACATAAAAGTAAAGTTTTTATTTCCATCAGTGATTCGACAAAAAAAAAGAAAAAGCACGACGAACGACGAACGACTATCGCGACGAACTGCCGAAGAATACTTTTTTAAAGTACATCGATGCGTGAGTGTTCAACGGTATTGCAGTCTATATAATGTATAATGTATATATATAGTCGATATTGTAATTCTTTTTTCGGGAAGAAATGGACTTGAAAATCTAATTTGTATGTTACTCCGTAACTTCTTTTTCTTTTTAATACGAAACGAATTCGAGAAAACCCCATTAGACGCGACGAGCACGACACTTTTATGTATGAGTACCTATACGGTGCGTCAAAGGAAAAAAAATAATATGATCTCGAATATAAAATAAAATTTTAAAAAGATTCGAATCTCGAGTTTCGTTACAATTGCACACACACACGTACATACGTCTTCTTATAATCATAATAATGCATGTTAAACCACAGAAAATAAGATATTATAAATCATTCTCTAGAGTATTATTATATAGAGCATATGCATTGTATGGTATTATATTACTATGTATTACATTTACATTATACGTATTGTCAAAACAAAACTTCATGATGAAACACAAAAACAAATTATAAACAGGTAGTTTATAAAAATAAAAAATAAACAACATTATTTGTAGAAAACTAGCCTATCACCAATAATTTAATATGTGAAAATTTAACCAAAATATATGTTTATTAATTGTTGTTTATCTATTAACTATATTCAATAAACACGATTACTTTTAATATATTATATCAAATAATCAATTACAACCCAATTGCTCAGATGCCAAGGTTATCTTAAACAAACAATTTAAAAAATATTACTAACATTTATAATGAAGTTATTGTTTTAGGCATTTATATAATTGTCACATCTAGAAATTTCAACTTGAAAATATATACACTATTACGTAATAAGCATTATTTAGAATTTAAATTTTAAAAATAGTCTATTATAGTTTGAATATAAGCTTTGGTTGATAAATATTTCTTAATTCGCAAATTAAATCAAGATAAGTTACTATAAATAAGGAAATGTAAAATAGAACGAGTTCATCAATTTCGGTGGTCGTAACTCGTAATAATGTGTAGAACAGTCTATACAAACGAGTTATAACTTATAAGCACATTTAAGTATCTATGCTCAATATTTCAAAAAGTTTTAATATTTTTAAAAGTATCAAAAATATGGATTATTTCTCCCCGTTAATACGCCATACAACATTGAATTTCAATATTAATTTGCATATACCAACATTATAATTACAATTATTGGGAAGTATAACTATACACTGCGTATACTGCAGTATTTCGCATATATAACTTTTAGAAAACTTTAACAGACAGTAACGAAATTAATTTTCAACAACCTGTTGAGGTTTATTTAATAAATAAAAAAATCGACTGTTATTTAATTAATTTGATTTCCGAGCTGAATATTAATAA
Organism: Aphis craccivora; assembly: GCA_009835225.1. Classification (NCBI taxonomy): domain Eukaryota; kingdom Metazoa; phylum Arthropoda; class Insecta; order Hemiptera; family Aphididae; genus Aphis; species Aphis craccivora. The sequence continues at coordinate 153,348 of VUJU01000021.1, forward strand.
GCTCTATCAACTATATTTTAATCCTTAACATATTATTTTTCTTTAAAAAAGTATCTGAATTTCTGATCTTCTGGACAAAATACTATAATACAAATGTATAACCTTATTACTGAAACTATAATATATGAAAAATGATATGAATAGGGTAGGGTACATATCTATTTTCCGTGTTTTTCCATGTGAATATTTACATCTATCAAGATATATATCTTCATAAATACTTAGTAGAAATTAATTATTACCCTTTTAAAATATTAATATAAATTAAAAACAATAAACACGAGTAAACCAGAGGGAATTTCAGATTGTTTTCAAAAGAACCAATTATTTCGTGTTTTAGTTATTATAGTAATTTTTAAACGAAAATCAGAGGTATTTCTAATGAAGTCTGTGTGGACTTTTAAATTTTAGTGCAATGTTTACAATAATAAATTATACGCCATATATTCATAGCAATAGTAAATATTGCAAATACAATATGTGCATTTACAACAATACAAGTAAATAATATTACCACTATACGTTGAATAATAGATATATGTAATGCTCATTGATCAGTTTGACACAATGAACGCATTAAGTCGATACTATATACACTCGAGGGGAGTACTTTTTGGCATTATCTGCATGGATATAATAAATCACAGGCGTCGAAATACGTTGACGCTCGACGTGTCGGCAATTGGTATAAGTCGGCCGTAAGTCACATTTTGTTTAGATAGTTTTGGAATGTTTAAAATACTTTTCCGTTTCTCACCACACTCGTGTACATTATGTGCATCCTAGTTATTATTTAAACACATTGGAGTACTACATAATATTATATCTATTCGTACATCGTCACTGCACTACTTCAGGTGATTATTTTCACTTCTGGTAAACAATGCATAGCAAAAAATAATGATTCATCGTCTAGGATGGCACGGCACGTCGGCACGACTATGTGATAAACATTTGTACGACATTGGGAAGATGCTTGATTATTACTGATTAGTTTTTATCATAATAGTGGTATAATAAATAACAATAAATATTCGAATATCGAGAGTTTCTATATATGAGCACTTATATGAATATGAAAACTACTTATAGTCATATTATCCCCGTATTATCACGTTACAGTTAATAATAGTGATAAAAATAACATATCATTTTATTTATTTGTATTTCAACAGCAAATAATTCAACCCTTAATTTAGTATATACGTTTATATTGTGATAACACCAATATTATGCTAAGAAAAAGGTTTGATGAAGTTAACGAATACTACATAATATGCCAATGTTAAGTTAAAGTTATAAGATATCGGTGAAATCAAGATTGTTTTTATTAAAAATAAAATAACCCGTGATGTAAAATTTCGTGGACAAAAACAGTGATTTTTTTCTACATTTCTTCCCATTAAATATAAAAATCTACCTGTTCTTAATTGATTAAATTAAACTGGTAAAATAATTCATATATCTGCGCAACTTTTTTAATATTATATCCATATATCCATCTAATAAAAACATTTAAAACCAGTGTATATTACACAACATTAACGTATAGATTTAGCGTTTACGGTTTCCGTAATACCATAGTACCATTGCTTCAATAACCTAACCATTTTTTTAGTTGTATAGGTCATTGATACCAGACAATGTCAATGATATCTTACTTAATATATATTTATAATTAACGAGATGTAATAATGAATGATAAGAAATAACATCTTCGTTTATGTATATACCCTAATTATTCTAAGATCGACACTACATTTAAAATTTATTTCTCTATTTTGATTTTTTTTTTTAATTTGAAACCAAATAAAAAATTGAATTCTGAAAATATTTCATTACTGCCAAGTCTGCAGAAAGTATGAATTACGGTGGATCTCTAAAAAAAAAAGAACACCACTAAAGAATGTATTTCGAAATAAATCCCAAATCGACTTAACAAACGCGATATCAGTAAAAAAAAAAAAAAAAACGAAAGAGAAAATAAGGACCAAAGTGCAGGAAAATAGTTAATTATAAACTATTATAATCTTTAACAGCATTCTAATTTAGTTTATTCCCTCGTCTACTTTGTTTAGATTAAAATATTAAATTAGATTTAAATGCATTACAAAAACAAAAGTAGATACTTTTAATACAAATATATTGAACTTTTTATGAAAATGTAATTTAAATAAAGTGTATACATAAACTTATCTAAAATTTTAAAACATTTAATTGGTCGTGATGCTTATTCAAATTTGAATTTTTTTCTTCTTTACTTTTGAAGTTATTTGTTTCATTTGTATGAGTATACACTAAGCAGTATACTTATGTTTATCAAAAATAAAATTTATTTATACGTGTACTAAATTATTAAAATGGACCGTTCTATATTTTTGATTTGCAAAACAATTCTTTATAAAAATGGTTATATGTACAAAAAAACGTTGAACAATCAACGAAAAAATCATCATGTAGGTATGTGAGATGTATTAATAATAATAAGTCCACCAAGAGCATACAATACGATGGCTTATATTATATTAGTCCATTTTATAATGATATAAATAATATTATTATATGATTAATAATGTATATTGCAGTTAAATCTGAAATATTATAGAAATATAATTTTTCAAACATTTTAATACAGCCGGAAAAAATTAGAGATGCATACAAAATAAATTGCATGAAAATAGAATTACGAAATAGTGTAAGTATATATATATATATCGTATAGATAATTAAAAGCTACGTGCAATACAAAAATGTAGTTGGCAACTTATATATATTGTGCAATACGTACCTACTTTTTTTACATACTTTATAATATCCTGCCACACCCGCAGTCACACGAGTGTACATTATACATAATATCATATATCGTTTGACCAACATGGTTTTTAACCAAAATTAGCTATGGAATTCGATTACACCCCGTTTTAAATTATTATTTATAATTATTTTGATTTCTGTTGAAAGAACAATAAATACCTACGAGGATAAATAATTTTTTATTCATATTATTGCGAAACCGTTATTTTATAAACAAATATGTTTAATATATATATGACATTGTACCTACACACACACTCATATATATATATATCAACATAATCATATTAAAAAATATGCTGAATATTATATTTCATTCATTTAGTAACAGTACATGATTTCACGACTTCAAAAAAAAAAAAAATATCTACAGTGAAGTAATAACAACATGTCGGTGATCGTTAATTGTATATTATAAAATTTCATAAACTGCACAATCAGTAAATATACGCGAATTACCGATTTATTAATATCGTGACCTATATTTCCATCGTCGGAATCACTATTCCCTATATACACACAAAGTTATAAAATAACAATAAAATTTTCATAAATTGTTTTTCTACCACACGGTCATTTATTACATTATTATTTTTTACTACCAAATCCCTTATAATTGTAGCCTGTAGATATACAAAAATAAATTACTTATTATCGTCATTATTCATTTCAAAATCAACCTAAAAGAGTCAAAAGGACAAAGGTTCAAAGCCCCTATCCATCATTTGCAGAAATATAGCCATAAAAAACCAAACATTTTCTGACAAAAACTTTTATTATTTAAAGTATTACCCTACCTATACAACATAAAAATAATAAAATGTAATTCACTTGAAAAATTATTCCTTTATGTTTTAAACAAAAAATTGCATAGCAGAGTAAAAAAATACAAATAAAGTAAATTGCATTACAAATAAATTGCACCTAAAAAAATGCACCTGTAATGCGTTGTGTTGAGTCAAAAATTTCATTAAATAGAAAATATATTATACGTATATAAAACTATAAAAATATTTCCGAAAAGCAATACAACGCATTTCAATTAGTTGTAAAAGTTGAAATCTTATAATAATTAATGTTATAACTTTATACAACACTAAAATATTTATTTTTAATTATAACCAAAATCATGTCATGTATTTAAAATTTAAGTTTAATCTGGCAACTCTTCAGAATTGTTCTTTTCTAAAACTGAATTCTTAGAACTTTTTAACTAACATAATTAAATAAGTTTATTTCGGTTTTTCATTAGGAAAATGGACAATTTTATAATTAAATCAACAATTCAAACAAAGAAAACTTAATTTCGTATAAATGTTAATGTAAAAATTCTATTATTATCTCAAACAAACCATTATTTACCATTAAGTATTAGGTAACTAAAGCAATAATAATATAATATATAATATATAATATACATGTATAAGTGGCCGTGTTATCTATTTTAAGTTTTTCTAGTCTCAATACCATTATTGTTTTATAAAATTAAAAGATCATTTATATTGTATGTCATGATAATTAAATTCATAGAAAATTACTGTACGTCTCTACACAGGATATTTTTGCGTTCTAGTTGAAAAACACGAAAGGATTTTTGATCAAACTTTTACTCCTAGATATGACTTTTGTAACTTATGTGTTTCGACAATATTTTCAAAACTATATTATTAAGAATGTGATTTTCAAGAGAGAAATAAACGATTTTACGGTCAGATGACTTGGTTTCACAAATCTAGAACGCGGTCATAACAACGGTCGAGGTTTTATTTTGCGGTTTTTTACTCTGTGCGCGGTGTGTAAACAGCGGAAATTTCATCGGTTAGAGTTACGCTCACGGATTCTCAAGACCCAGACGTCTGGCGCACATAAAACGCTCATACTATAAACACACACACACACACACACACATACATTATATTAAATATCTTGTTATATGACGTGTATACATATCTATAGTTGTTGAGTGTCGATGTCTGGGGACGAACTTTATACCATTATAATATTATATTGTATATTGACAGATTTTGTAATGTTGCCTTAATTTTTTTTTTTTAAATCATTGCGTACCTTGGTTAAATATAATACCTATATAATAAATAATATCTTAAATACTATCCATCTATAAAATTACAAGTATGTGAAAAAAAAACTTAAGATTCCTCTCTCGCCTATTATACACATGATGGTAAAGGTACAATATTATAGTCATGAACACACTTACCTAATTCTACGAGTGTTAAAGATTGATTAATAAAAAGTTTGTCAAATGCCGGTCTGCTAAATATCCCATCGATTTACTTGTGAATAATAATATAATATATTGTATTATCTTGGTTCTCCAACAACGATTTTCGTTCATGACCTGTCATCGGCGACGATATTGCAGTAACTGTCGTTTTAAAAGACGTTCCTCTGTCCCCCCCCCACCCCACGCGACGAACACTACGATGAGTGGCACTGAATATACGGTAAACGTACTAATTAATGTATTTATACATATTAATTCTATTAACAGTGTATTATTGTGTTAAAGTTTAGACTACACATCATCGACGACAATATAATAATAATAGTAATAATATACGCGTATCACAAGATGCATAAACATAATGATATCATAATGGTGTCGCATGTCTGTCGCGTCTCGTACAACAATATAATAATGATTATGTTTGTGTGTGTTATATTTGAAAAAAAAACAACCGATTAGAATCACTTTTATCTGTACAATACATATTTTATTGTCTTTGTGCGTAGTTTTTTGTAAACAACGTTCTCCATCCGTCTAGTCAAAATAATTACAGATTTATTTTTTACCGATATAATAATATTATGTAGGTACGTGATGTGTGTAATAGTAATATCTGCAAACAATAAAAGAAAGTGCGAATTCGTGTAGAGACTTTTTTCAGACGCGCTCGAAATCATTTTAGCGTGCGTTTTCACTACGTTGCGTTTTCGTTGTATTATTATTAATAATAATTTTATATAAATGTATATAGTATACACAGCAGAAGCAGCGGTTAGGGTTAACGGGAATGCTGTATTTTTACAATAATTTACATGTTAACATTACCACGCAGACTAAATAATGCCTTAATAATGGATACAACAATTGTATGCGTGTGTGTGGTACCTACCTACATGGCTCTACATATCACAATTTAATCGCCGTGTTAAAATAATGTACTCGGGTTTCGGATTATAGTCGAGTAATTATAAAATGCATTACCTACCTATACAAACAACAATAGTAGCGTGCAAATGAAATTACGCATAACGGAATAATAATTGTTGTGTAAAACAAATAACTTGGAATGTATTATTTATTTTTCACATTTATTATATCCAATTAATAATATTGAATCTTGTTGTTTTTCCTGTTTATTTTCGTACTTAACAGAGTCGATGGCCATAACAGTTATATATACCTATACCTAACTATCAAACGCATAATTAACGTTGTAATTTACATTTCATAGTAACACACATCCCGATGTACGTATTATGTCAACGGCAGCAACTTTTATGTCTATATAGAATCGTCAGTATAGCACTCACTTATATTACAATGTACTTCATAAATTTAAATATTTATTGAAAAATAGTATTTAAACTAGCGGATGCATAAGTTACTGCAAAACAAAAATTTTATTGGAAAATGTCAATTTTA
>VUJU01000021.1:159887-206440 GCA_009835225.1 Aphis craccivora
TCAATAAAGTTCAGTGGTTTTACAATATTGGGTATATCATTTTAATAATTATTTTTTAAATTATTGTTGTTCGTATAATATAACGTAATGTTTTATATCTGTGCAGCATAATAAACAACAAAAACAAAACATACGGGGCGGAAAAACTTCCTAAAGTTTAACATTATTCTTAGCTAGACCGTAAGACTTTAAAAATAACCTCATATATAAACATAGCGATCTCCGGACGCGCGTTGGTTAAAAAGTAAATAAATAATCTCTAAATAACAATATACACACCGTACTTTAAATTATTATTTCGATGTACACATCGATCACATAATAAGGGTAGGTACGCCGTAAGAGATTCTGTACACAATACTATACATATAGTATAGTTAAAAGCTTCAGCTAGTTTTTTAAACGAGTATCGAAATTAAAAAACAAAACGACAGTCGCAATAAATTAATGATAACTGTTAAGGGTAAGACACTATAATATCGTAATATTATATTATTATCCCATTCGTTCGCCCGTTTTCTATCATAATAGTATTATTCAGTGCTGTCTGAAATCCGCGACGTATTTCGACGAACGCTATACGAAGCCGGAAGACTTTTCCATTCAGCCACGATAAATACAGTTTTCTGCAGATTTTCTCTATAAAGACAAAAACGAAAAATACCACCCCCGTTTGCACTGACCGCATCAAAGCCTCGCGGTTAGGTAAATATTACATACAAGCGTAGTTTCTGAATAAATTATAATATTATTATTATCATTCAGCGGCATCGTTTCGATACATAATAATAATAACGATAATGATTATGATGATAATAACAGTATTATATAATATATATATATATATATAGTCGTATTGGTTATAATATCAGCCGTGCATGAATCGTACCTAATAAAAACCAAGTGCGGCGCTCGTAGTAAAAAAAAATGAAAAAAAAAAAAATTACGTCTGATACGAGTCAGCCGCCGCCGACACGGACCGGAGGGGTGCCGCCGCCGCCGGGTGGGCTGGACAAGGTTACCGGAACATGAACGCCGCGAGGCCTAGACGTCTAGACGGTCCTACGTGTCGGTGGCGGTGGACCGGGACGGGGGGATTTGCGGCGGGGAGACACCGGCCGGTCCGTCGGTCGGCCGAACGGCAGCTGTACGACGGAGTGGGGAGAGGAAGCGGCGCGGCGGTGGCTGTGGTAGAAAGGACGCGGCGGCGGCGGCAGCGTGTGCGTTTGCACTGTGTGTGTCTGTGACCTGTGTATTTGTACGTGTGCGCGCGCGCGAGTCGGTCGCCCGTCCGCCCGACGACCGGGACACGGCGACGATTACAAGCCACGGCTGCCTAGTGCCTACATAATATTATTATACTATACCGTAGCAGACTCGTTACCGCCGCACCCGGCAAAAGACGAACGGTAATAATAATAATTAAAATATTACAAAAAAAAAAAAAAAACGAGAAAAATAGAAAAAAAAATCGTTTCCTTGCCCTCCCTAACAGCCTCCCCCCCAAACCGGGAAAATGATAAATATTTTCCATTTTTCTCGTCAGCAATAATATCGTGATAAAAAAAAAAAAACGATAATCTCGCTTGGACAGATAGATCGATCGTGGTTCGCACTTACCATGATTGTAGAGCGACCGGTCTACTTTTTGCAGGATTGTGCGAGTAATGACGAAGGCTGCGGTGGTTGTAGCGATGTGCACCGAACGTACTGCGTCGTAGAGTGCAGGTGTTAACTGTACTTGATGGGAACGATGACGGTTGTACGGCGACGGCGGTGATAGTGTAGACGGATCATTGATAATTTTTCCGGTCTTTATAACGTTTAGGAAATTAAACGCGATCGTAGCGACCGGCTTTTTTAAAATATATAATAATATGATAACGACGAAATTAAATAATTATTTTTGTTGTTGTTGTTATTGTGCGCGGACGTCGTCTTCGACGGTCTAGGCGGGATATGACGAATAGTGTGTGTTGTGATTAATTTTTTTTTTGTCGGGACGGCAGCACGGACGTGCGTATATACTGTTGCGGCGGCGGCGCGTCGGCGACTAATCGTGAAACGTGAGGACGGCGGGACGACTAAAAAAAGAAACGGGCGTGTGTAACGACGTTCCCGCTGCTGGTAACTAGTGAGCAGAACGCGTGAGCGCGTGTGTATGACCCCCGACCGACCAAGGTGCCTCAACATTTTCGTGTCTGCGCCCACGTTCAGTACGCACCTTGCCGACACCGCCGGCTCCCACCACCACTTACGCGAAGCCGCCGACGCCACCGCCGCAACCGCCGTCGCTCCTATCGGCAGCGGCCGCGAGACACTATATCCAAAAGTTTTACGTTTGGTAATTTTATTTCATTTCGCCTTCAGCGTAATTTCTTTTTTTTAAGAACTCCGCCGCCGTTTGCTCCTCCTCTCGCCAGCAGTCCCCCCCACACACACTTCCAATCCGCGCAGCTAGCCGCCCGCACTTTGAACGAACACCCCAAAAAGACGATCCCGAAGACGTGACCGAAAAATGTGGGCCCGCATCATAAAAAAAAAAAACTAATCCTCATGGGAAATATTCGGGGCAAAAAGAAACCCAAACCGAAAGAGATAAAAATTAAAACGTAGCACGACGGCGGAATAATTGGCAAGCACAGTCGTCATTGATTGTTATGTCTGACACCTTGGCTCGAGTTCAACACACCCCGCGACCCTGCCACCGCAACCACCGCCGCCGTCGAATGTTATATATGTATACCGGTAGCTGCAGCTGCGGCGGCGGAGCTCTACGACGTCGGTGGCTGCACCAGCATCGACGCCGTCGGGTGTCCCGACAAAATGTGCGTACCTTCTCTTCTATTCCATCTCTCTTCCTTCTGCTCGTGATAACGATATTATATATGCTCCTTACTCTTCTCCGTTTATATGGCTACCCCCACCCAAGCGTTTACAAACACAACCCTCGCTGATCATGACCCGCGGAGGAATTTTCTTTTTGAGACCGATCCAATAAGTCTCGCTAAGAGCGTAGGAAGATCGGAATTATATATTTGGAATGCGCGATGGTAATAAACGCGCGCTTGCCATATTATAACGCGATGTGACAACTAACAATCTCGTGGTTTTTCTTTTTCACATTTTTCCGATTAAATGGGGAAGAGAAAAACTTTACCGTCGTCATTGCATAGGAGTATTTGTTGTATTTTATAATATTATAATAATAATTAAGTATAATAATATATGATATACGATTATATAATATTTTTATACCAGCACTTTACACGACACACTGTTAACCCGCATTACTATAATTATTGCTAATATAGTTCATGTCTAGCCAAACATAGAAAACACTATAGCAATCAATTAAGCTTTCATTATAAAACAATATTATTACCAAGAATATTGTAAAGTACAATAACCGCAATGATGGCAACAAAATCGACATTTAGTATAATATTTTATTTTAATCGACTACGTGCATTTCTTTTGTTATAACATGTTTTTCAATAAGATACGTTATTATTTCAACAATAAAACTTTATTCATTTTGTCAACATAAATCATATTATAATGAAACATCTTAGTACAAAAACCTATAAAGACATTTTGCCTCATTTTTAATTTTAAAGTTTTGAAGTCTTTAATGTTTCCAAAAACATATATTATTCAATATGTATAACCTTTTTTTATTATGTATATTTCTTCTTTCTGCAGGAGAAACCGAAATGACTAAAGAATAATACAAATTTTTATATACGTTATTATCTGTAACTTACAAACTAATTTTAAAATTCTTGTACCTATAACATAAATATTATAACGACGAAAATTGAATTTAATATACAAATTACTTACATCAAATTCTATAACTCAAAAATATTGACTTTTTACCGAAATTTATAGAAAGGAAACCGAAAAAGTAGAAAGTCATAAAATATTATAATGATTTGTTTAATATTAATTTTGTCTAATTTGATATGAAATTTTAATATCAATATTTTATGGAAATCTCAAGCCCCGAGGTTATATTTTTAAATTTAACTCTAAGTTAATTTTTATTTTTAAATTACAGCCTATATTATTATATATATAATAATAAACTTAACTAAAATATTTTGAAAAGTTCTGATAAATATCTACTTATAAGTTTTAACCTCCCAAAGTAGATTTAATTGTCTTTCAGAAACCTCTATCAAAAAATGAAAATTTAAGAACTTTTATACTGCCAAACGACAACAATTGGTCCAAAAAAATGATACTCAATTATACTCATCACTGTAAAATATTAAAATAAATAAATTCACCACTCCACTCAAAAATAAAAAAATAATTATTATAATAACATAATTTAGATACACAAGTTTATATGTTAATAAGCTAATTATAACATTGCAAAAATACACTTTCTAATGGCACATACAGACATATCATTATGTTGCAGCGAAGTTTGAAAAATTAGCTTAATAATATTATTATTAATGACGTTTACTGCATCTAACTTAAAACATCAAACAAAAATATAATTTTATTGAATATTATGTTTTAAATAGCAGTTAATATTTTGATTAAAATTTCCATTAGACTTGTGATACACATTATATGGTTTTCTTAGAAGATACATAAGTGATAGTGAGTTAAAAATTCAGATTTTATGTTCAGTTAATTTATTGCATAATGCATTCATAACGCAATTATACGTGTTACTGATTTATTATGACTAAAGTGTTGAAAATGTTTTAAGTTTGAATATTTTTTATAACTCACAGTGTCAAGTTTTTGGCTACAAATACTTTATTTACTTCCTTATATATAATATATATATATTTTAATATTACAGTTACCAATTTCCGTAAACGAACGTCTAATATTTCAATCATTATTTTTTTCTTATATTCGCATAGTATTATTACGTCCTTCAAAATCATATAGTTCATCTGACACACAATGTCAGTACATTTTGAGTACTACCTACTTCTACGAATATATTTCAGGCCAAGGAAACAAAATAAATACTGTCTCGGACATTTATTTTAGAAGGTTAGATAATTTACATTATTTTCACCTAATCTACTATTTAATTTTGCGTTGTATGAACGATTTTAGTTTATATATTAAAGAAATATGTATTTACCAAAAATAATAGAGACACAATTATTTATAATCAGATTTATAATAGAGCCAAAATAAGAATTATTTATTTTATTTTTCTTTAGCTGACATTCAATATTATGTAACAGCTGTCATGTCCCAAAAACCAAAATAGTATACATTGATACCAAAAATCGGAAATTCAAACATAATAAGGTAATCATTATTTCTTTTTCAAGTTTAAATTTTCTTATATTTCATAGTCATTAGTTGATCATGAAAAAAATATTATTTCAACATAAACTGTTTTAAACCAATATCATTCATATTATTACATTTATATTCAAATAATTAACAAATACCCAATGTATACCCAATAGGAGTAATGGGACCTTTGCAAAAACGGTTTACCAAATCGAGGAAATTAACTTTTTTCATTACGATAATCGTCGATTGTACATAACGTATGTATAATGAGTATATTATATCAGTTATATACACAATTTATTTTTAACCAATTTACTTTGATACAGACGTTATTTTTACTGAAGTACCTATATCATAAAATATATGGTAGTATTACCAGTTACCTTTTTCGCATCCAAGCATATTATTATAAAATATTAGTACATCAGTGTGCTTAAAGTAAAACATCATGGAGAATATAACAAATTTATTTTTATAAAACTAAACTTTCAATACCTATATCTTATATTAGAGTATGAATTATGATAAATTCGTTGTTATAAGGTTTTTTTTATCATAAACAAGTTTTGACATTGGTTTTAAAGATTTAAAAATTAAAATTCGTAATCCATGTTGTACACGAGAATATATGCATTAGCAAGTATTACTTAATTTTATCATCTGCAGTGTAAGTATACGCATGGCATATATTATAATTTATAAAAATTATTGAACTCGCTCGCAGCGTTAGGTAGTCAATTATTCTACTAAAACGTCTTCTCTGTACACAGGGAGATGAGAAGTGTCCCGACCTTATATACATATCTCCCGAGGCTACTGCGATCAAGACGAACGGGTGGCGGCAGCCGGTCGTGTATATACGCTCGGCGATTTCACTAATTCCCGGCGCAGACAGACTGTGTCAAACGGCCGTCGTCACTGACACTATACACGCACAAACGATTGGGATTATATTGCGTTGACTGTGGCGACTGGTGTGTCAAGGCATTTAGTCGTATAGGTCGTTGTACTCGGCCAACGCGATAGTCGAGTTCTGGCATAATAATAAAATATATAGTAGTAATAAACTATTAATAATTTATTTTCATAACTACCCCAAGTGCGTCTGCGTAACTATAGATGAAGGAATAGCACGTCTTAGTTTCTCAATATAAAGTTTTATCCTCCCTCCACCTTACCATTACATCCTATGTATATAACAATATATATTTTCGATATATATTTTTTATTGATTTGATATATATGCTGTTAAGACTATGTTATGCTCTATAGTCATTTGAATTTGAACAATGATATTGTTTTTTTAAATGAAAACAATTACGCATAATAATACTTAACATAATATTGTATATATTTTTTATAATGAATGTGTAATATTTATAATATATAATATATATAGCTATGTATATTTTTTATGTAACTATTATATTATTTATGGTTATTTTAATTATTTATATAGTTGTTAAAAATTATTACTTAATTAGATTGTTATAATTCCTTTTTTAAATAAATTATAATCTGGTTTAAAATATAAAAATCGTAAATTTATTAAAATGCCTCACAAAAAAATAGTACAATGAAATACAAGTATGACCACTACTCCCTTTATCCAACGTAAAAGAAATAAGGCGAAGCTAGAGGTGAGAGGGGTGTGAAATTATACAAATCCCTTGCCAAAAACCAAAACATTGAAATTCAATATACCAAGTCTATGAAAAAAAAAAAAAGTAAAATAAAAACTCGTGATAAATTCTACCGTTAGCGTTATCAGGCACTAACCGAACATTGTAAAAACGGCCTTAAGTAGAACAATGTAACTTTAAAAGTAATTAAAATTTATAAAATATCGTTAAAATTATTTTAATGGCATTTTTTGATAATCTGTGAGTTATCCATCATGCATTTCTACATGAAGAACAAACTTTAAACCAATAATACTATCTATAAGTATTAAAATGTATACGAGAAAAAGTAAGGAGGAAAAGGCCTGATGTGTAGAAAAAAACTATTGGTTCCTCTATCACGACAATGCTCTGGAGCACACATCACTGTTGATTCATGATTTTTGCGTGAAAAATCATATAACCGACGTTCTTTCTTGACAGCCGTATTGACTTGGTTTGGACCCAGCAGACTTTTTTTTATTTCCTAAAATCTCCATCGAATAAACAAGGATTTACGATAATAAATGAAATAAAAGAAAATGCACTAACGGAACTTCGTGTGATTCCAGAAATGTTTTCTAAGACTACGTTCAACAGTAAAAATGTCATTAGCAAAAGTGTATAAACCAAGCTAGATAATACTACGAGGGTGATAAATCTCAATTATATCTTGAAGTAAGCACCATGTTAAAAAAAAAAATCAGAAACTTTTTGAACAGACCTCGTATAATAGGGCCTCCTCCCCTTTCCAAGCCAAAAATAGAAAATAATGTGATAATATGAAACACTGAAGAAAAGGAAAGTATTTAGAACTACTTCAAGAAAAAATCGTATACTACAGTAGTTTAATAAATATATAATATTGTCAGAAAAACGATATAGTTGTATAAAAGACTGTTCTTTTCTATACCTATCTATACACACATATATATATATATTTAAAAAATATTATAAAAATAACATAAATATAATGGATATATATATTATAATACCTTATAATCATTAATATTACTTTAAGACTTACACGTCCATAGTTTTTATAGTTAATACTAATGTAATTATGTTAAAAATATTTTTAATATTGATCACTTGATTGTATTAATACTCATTTAAGTTGAGTGTATTAAATAAACAGTTACCTATGCATTTTATATTATGCGATATGCAGTGTTATAACCCATTAACATATTAATTTAATCAATATATTATACATCAAATAGCTTATTGTTATTAAAATATTTAGTATGTTAGTCTATTTTTTACAATCAAGTTAGTTTATAACATAAAAAAAACTTAGAAATGTAAACATCTTGGTAGGTAAACATATTTTGATATGCCGTTATTTAATAGTCTGTTAAGAAAATTAAAACGAATCTATTTCTTATAGGCTATAATAATTTTAATACAAAGGCATTTATTGGATATAATTCTAAGACCCAAAATCAAACAAAAATAAAAGGTTACCACGTTCGGTGACTACAAAGTACAAATTGGACAATGGACACGTACGTCTATGGTAATAATTGTTAATAATCATATGACAAGAAGTAGTACAGAAAAGAATCATGTAATAAGATAATACAATGTTTTTATTGTTTATGACATCATGAACAACATTTTATTTTCCATACGTAAATTCACCAATTCACGACCTACCTATTATTACCGATATCGATCATAGTATAATAACTTTGGCATCTACAGCAGATTTAAAATAGGTGCAAAATAAATGTACCTATACATTATATATTAAGGTGGATCTAACTCAAAAATCTGTTCTAGAACCGAACTTTTTCATAACTTTTCGAACTTAAACCAAACATTACATTTAACATCGAACCAAACCATTATCAAACATTTAATTTTATACCAAACTGGTTTTAAAGACTAAGCTATATATGAAATGTATTATTTCTAAATTTATTAATTTTATAAATTGTAATATTGTACCTAGACATTTTTCTCAGTTGATTTTCGTTAAGAGACTTATCAGTGAAACATTTTTATTAGAACTATATTTATTTTAAATTAATATAATATAAATAATAAATAATTTATTATTATTTATTTGAAACTTACTTGAATAGGACGTATTTACATTCATCGAGCAAGAAGTATCGTATAACCGTTTGGAGTACTAACGACCAACCGGAATACCGGACTAACGTTATAACTCATAAATGATTTATGACAAACAATAAATAATAATTAATATCATCTATCATTTTAACATGTCCGGCAAGTTTGGAATGTCGATTTTGATTTTGTAAATGATACTAAGTTAAAATAATTTTATGCACGGGCTATTTTCTCGTATTTTGTATAGTTAACAACTCTCTATTATAATATTATATACTAATTTAATTTACTTATTTCTTTTTCGTTGTATCTCCCGCCCCCCTGCAGAAGTGTAGAGACTTGAAATTAAGTCTAAAAATAAATATCATGATCTATAAAACCAATTATAGTAATATACACATATTTACGACAATTCCAACGAACAAAACAAAAATTGCCTGAGATGTTATATTTGCGTATTCTCTATAAATTGGAGTAATTTTATTGGAGTAATAATGAACTATGTTTATTACAAAACTATAAAATAAAATAATTGGACAAAATATCGAAAAATTTGTTTATTGTTGCCTGTTGGTATCAATAATACAATTTATATTATAATTAAATTTATAGTTATACTAAAATGATCTCTGGTATTATAGCGTTCTAACTAATGTATTTTTGGAGATAAAATAGACAATAGACAAAATAAAAATTTAAAAAAAAAATAAAAATAAAAATATTTTTTGTTTCCAAAGTTTGATGTGTTTTATTTTATTCGAAGTTTGGACATTTTTTTAAAATTCGAACTATTTTGGAATTTGAATTAATTATAGAATTTCAAACTTTTTGTTCCAGTTTGATTCATATCGGTTTGACTTTCAAACTTAAACCGAATAACTTAAATTTGATTCAATTTTTTGTTTTACCTCTAATACATAATATATATTATGATTTGTATAAATAATAACTTTTATGTATAATATTATATATATGTACGTAATATATTAACACATATATAATATGTACCTATACTAAAAAATCTATGACGCATACCTATATCTATATAAATATAATTCAACTATACTTTTGCAAGGTTAAGTAAACTCGAACTCCACATAAATCATCTATACATGCATTATTACATGAATATTTGAATAAAATAAATTTTAAATAACAGTCGAATAACTGTCTATATATTCCTACAAAAGAACACACACTCGCTCTACCGTATGAACTCGTATTTTCACACCGTCACACATTATAGTGACCTGAAATTCGACCACTCTGAACAGTTAGACCTCTTTACGTTATGCAAAGATTTGTAAGTTTTATTATGACATCCTACTCCTAGACATAATAATGATAATACGCCTATAATATAGTCCAAATAATCTTGTGACTACTTTAAAAATGCATTAAAATCACGCGGGCTGCATGCACAGTTACATTTACAACAAATATAAAAATTGAAATTAAAATATTTTTAAAAAGTGTAAAAAGATTGCGGGCTATCTAAAGTGGGTTATTGGTTGGTTACCCCTGGTCTATACGACCTCTCCAAGATTAAAATGTACGGGCCGCCAGATTAGGTATGAATCGTGGATCGGGGTATTAGTCTACGGCAGAGTATTATAATATTATCCGGCTAATCCCTGTGACGACTGACGAGGGATATTTCGTTATTCACCATATTATCTTATTCGAAATATAAATCGTACACCTCGTACGCTTGATCTATAATCAGTTGGTGTCACGACAGACATCTTATATAAACGGTCACTATGCATGACTATTTTCCAAAACAAGTTGACAGAAAATAATAAAAAATATAGTGGTTCGTGGTGCATATTCGCTTGTTATGGTACTTACCATGTTGGTTGTCTAAGAATGGTTTAAACCTCGTTTGTCAAATATTATAGCTATGAATTAAGATCGTGTAAAAATAGGATTTCACAGATAGACCCATGAGCCCGAAAAGTATCCAATTTTGTCATACATATTTTTGATATATTATAATCGTTTGCTTAAAAACGAGTAACCATTATACTTCCATAGTCTTAGAAGCGGTCAATGAGGCCAGCCGTTCTCTTTTTTCAACCCATTACTCATAGTGCACAGTGCACCAAAATTCCGGAATCACAATATATTATATATTTATATGTGTGTAGGTTTCATTACTATTTTCGGTTAGCGACTTTCATTTTCCGAGGATTAAATGCCAAGAGCAATGCGTCAAGATAAGACGCACTTCAGTTAAATATTTATTTAGGTATATATTATATATACTATTCACAGGAGACAGTAAGAGCCTTGTATACGTGCCTTACAACTGTTTTTATTAAAAAAAATTCATTCCCACATAATTTTGTGTATCTAAAATATTATGTAGATTTATAAAATAAGACCTTCTTTAAGACGAATTCTCATAAGTATAACTTCAACAGACGTCGCAGATCGTCACTGTTTATGAGGGGATGTTGACGTAAGAGGACATTCACCCATTGTCGTGATCTATTTTTAAAGAATATATAATATATAATATGTAGTAGTAGTATCAATGTCGGCTATTGTTGTTATTGTTGTCGAAATCAAGACAGTGACATCAATGCACAATTAAAAAGTCATTATATTGTAATAATATATTATTATAGTGGTTTTGTTTTTGGTTTTGTCGACTATTATTATGAAACAATAAAGACTGTCTGGTATAGTTATTATTTTATGTTTTGTTGCAAATAACACTATTTGTATTTAGTGACGTTTATACGTTTTATTTGTTTTATCAGGTCCATTAGTACCACTAACTATGAATTCAAAATGTTTTACTTTAAATATTTAAGTATAATCTACTTGAATAGTAACAGTTTATATAAAAAAATTCAAAAATTATAATTCAAATCTTATCTCTAATTCGCAAAAAAATAAATACATATATATTTTATGTTTGAGGTTAGGTCATTAATATATTATTTTAAGACATTTCAATTCACGATAAATTTTCAGTCCTTATTTAAGGATAATTTAATATGTAAAAATGTTATATTAAATTTGTTTTAATCAGTGAAAATACATTAAACATCTTAGACTAATTCCGAATATAATGCTGTTAAATATATAAATGTTGTTTGAGTATATTTAATACTGAAAACAAATAAGTAATCGGATCAACATGTACTTAAGATATGGATTGATCTACTTCCCACAAATATTTTGATATCTATAGATCAAAATGTTGACTTATAATTTATGTTTATACATTAAGAATAAATGTATAATGTTGGGATTATTTGGGGTTTATTATTATAGTTGAGTTAAGAAAATATTATATTGTTTGCATTATACAAATTAATTTTATTTAGCTGACCTTAAAATATCCAATCAACAATAAATAAACTTATATTTTTTTTAAATAATTTAAAAGACCTGTAAACTCATTTCGCTGAATTTCCAATAAAAGATATTAGTTAGTTTTGAAATATTTAGAAAAATAATAATAAACAATGTTTTACTAAATACCAAAAATATAGAAGCATTCATTTTTTATAATATTCATCAATATAAATAATTTTTTTATCTAAGTCTTGTAGTTTATACATATACAATTTTTTACAACTAAATTCAATACAAGAACATTAAATTTAAAAATATTTTTGTTGTTATATGAACTTCTAAGTTTCAGTAAAAATATAAACATATTTTTAAAAATATAACTTAACTATTGTCCAACAGTCACCATTGTGTATATAATAATAATAATATTATGTTATTATTTATATCACGCATAATGTTTATATATATGCCCATAATGTCTGAGTTCTTACCTTTAATATTTTGTTACTTGTGGCAATGTATAAACATTATAGAATTTAAACTATGCAGTAAGTTAAAAAAACGTTTATGTAACAATATTTGGTATTAAGTCGTTGTCAATACCTTTTAGTAGAATTAAAACAAAATGTGTAAAAAAAAGAAACTAGGTTAAGCTATATTAACTATATTAATTAACTTAATAATACTAATATATAATAGATAGGAGTGGACAAAGGTTGGTTTCTTAATAGTAATCGCCTAATGCAGTCATTGTAGAACATTACAGTAATAAAATGTTATATTTTAATTGTTTGTATTTATTAGTGAACGAATTGGAAGCATTCGAAGAACTTATATAACAATGTGCGTAATATATTTGTGTCACTGATGCATATAATTTTAGTTCGTATAAAGTATAACCACCCCAAATAGTGGCATACGTATGATAGATAAGAAGGTGGATATAAATATACACCATTGACTGAAGAAAAATATTGTTCAATATTTAAATTAGAATGATTTTATAATAGTGTAACAATTCTAAATCCCTGCAAATCTATAAAATTTATTTAGGCTAATTTCTACAGAAAGTGTGAAGTAAACGTAAACTACAAACATAGCTGCAATTCTCGAGATTAATGTGCTAAAGAATGCGAAAATATTTAAATTATAATAGTAAACAAATATCTTATTAGTTATTTTTTTCCATGAAATTTTGGTTATGTTGATTTAAAGAAATTTTAATTTGTAAATATTATTTAACAGAATATTTTCTACTAGAATTTTCATAAACAAAAAATTGATAAACCAAAAAAACTTTTCTAACTTTTTTTTATAAAACACTTGACATTATTCAGTAAATTTAAATTTTGGTCAATTCAAAATGTTTGATTTTTATAAACTTTTACTTATAACGATTTACATAATATAGGTACACCTTCAGATTGCATAATTTATTTTTCAATCTCCGTAATATTCAGGTTTTATCTAGTAAATGTCTTATTATTTTACTTCAAACTTTTAAAAGTTCATCTCACATTTAAAAAAGTATTTTTCCTTATACAATTTTGTTAATTTTCTTTTCCTTAAATTATAATGTTGAAAATGATTTTATGCAAATCTAATGATAATATATAATTAGAGTTTTTAAAAGTAAAACGTTAAGTTTTACCTATATAGCACAACCTGGAAGAAAACTAAATTATTAAATTGATTCTAGTTTATACGAACACCTGAATTAATTCATGGAAATTTATTAAATGTTAGTGTATTATTGACTTTAATATATTCTGATAATTACAATACTGAAATGACTGAATTTAATCTGGTGCATAAAATAATGCATCTATAACTGAGACTGGTATAGGATTTGTATTATTTTACCTGCTGTAGTTTGTATATTATACATAAAGTCATAATACTCAACAATTGCAATAAGCATCCAGAGTTGTACTTATTTAGTTAGACAGTATAGATTTAAGTGAAATAACAAAAATTGACATTTGCTTTGACTCACTTATATAATGCGTCATATTCAATTTAAAATTGAATATACTTATAGATCCTTCGACTTTAAAAACCAATTACCTCAACCTCATTTACCAATCCAATAAAAATTTATAAACACTTTACAATATAAAATTCGTTGAATTGCAATATAAGAAGATATGAGAAGCAGACATAATTGACCAAAGTGCAATAAATAATGGTGAAATACTATCTATTTCATCACTAGTTAACAATTTACATTTACAAAAATTTAAATAAATACTGCATTAATTATAATATGTTATATAAAAAAAAAAAATATTATAAGAAATATAACACTTAATTGAACTCTGGCCAAAAAATAATAGTTTAAGCTGTAAAGAAGATGTCGTACTAAATAGACGTATAATTGGTTACACAACGATCACATGTGGATACCTGATGGAAAAGATGAGAAATTTCCATTTTGTCAACGTGAGATACAAAAATCAACGGTTAAACACATTATCTACCACTGTCCAAATTTATCTGAGACCAGAATTAAATTCCACATGCCAGATGATTAATATATAAGTAATTTGACCATTTCCAGATGTTAAAAGTGCATAAGACAATTAAAATATATAATGTTTCGATAAAAATATATTAATTTAATGAAAACCCTGATATTAGCTAATAACTGTAATAATATGAACAGTTCATTAATTTAATGAGAGCAGTATTTTAGAAAACATAATTTTTCATATATTTTTAATTACCTATTACAAATTCTAGCTATAAGTCAGTATAGATTTAATTTTAATTTTTTAATTTTAATTATGTCTATATCATATGTAAAAAAGAATTTTATACATTGTTAACTTTTCTAATAAACGTAGTAAATTATGTTTATTTAAAAAAAAAAATTAACCTAATTAACTTTAGTATTTACCAAGTTTATGATTTAAAATACCTGTGAGTATTTGTTTTATTTTTCTTGACGTTCAAAACTATTACAGTTGAATTTATTGTTCAATAGTATTTATTATTTAATTAGATTTATGGAAAGCATATTTACATTATAATAATAAATGCAAATACAATAAGCAATAAAACATATGGAATCAGAGAGCGCATATCCGATGTTCATCCGATGCGTTCGTTTTATATTTTTTCAAACGCGCTAAACAAAGACAAAAGTTTCTTTGCCGTTTTTTCTTGAAAAAACAAAACAATACAATTTTAGTTTATAGTGAATAAAATGTTATTATGCAGCAGAAGTCCGTGAGTAATGTATTATAATATTATAATTTATAATATTAATTACGTATACCAAGATATATACACCACGACCACTTATTTGCAGTATTATTGTGCGCACGTGAGCTCACAATGAGTAATGAATAATGACATTAATATAAATAATAATAATACAGTTGAACGAACAACATCGACGCGCGAAGAACGGTATTATTATATTATTATAATATACCCACTCGCCACTCGAACACGGACGTGCAGAAATTATTCAGTTTGGTCGTTCTACGCTGTTATTATTGTTATCATCATTTTCGCTGTGTTTTAATATAATATTATATACAAGTCCTCGAACCGGCTAATTGTACTCTATGGGTATTGTGTGCGATTTTTATTTTTACACGACGCATTATTTATGCGCGCGGTATCGCGTGTGTGTTTTTTACTTAAAAATATATTATATGCATACAAATAATGTACCGCAGCGGACGAGCGAGTTCGCAAGAGCGCAATATAATATATGTAAGCCCGAAACAGAGGAGGCGAATGAGCGCATTCAGTCACACGTCGTACACATGAGTTACATACGAATGGTGTCCGCTTCGTCATTTGAGCGTGCGTAATGTGTAATGTTTTTTTTTTTTTATTATTATTTTTTTTATTCATTGCGTTGTATATGACGCCAAAATGCAAATTGTATCCTATTGTCTAGAAGAGTCTAAAAGCGAATAATAATAATAGTAATAACATGCACCGCGCTCACGTCACGGATGTATTCCCTGCTCCCTTTATGTTATGTTTTTAAAACGTACATTTTGAACAGAGAAAAAAAAAATGTCTATAGACTCTATACCGTAAAAACAACACCACTCTGCTAAATGGCAGCTAATGCACTCGACGGATTACAGCGCCCGACGACGTCTACGTACAATAATTATATGCGTATACCACGGTTACGACTTACGATTGAATGCGTGTACTCGCAGACTTATCCGGTGTAACACGCTGATGCAGTGTAATATATATATATTTATTAGGCATATGTCATATATATATATACATAATGTAGAACGTATATTATATATTATAATAGACTGGCGCGCGCCTTTCAGACCGTTGTCCTAATTAAAATACTGCAGCAGTCGGTGTGAAAAGAAGTGTATAATATCTATCTACGTACGTATAGATTATTATTTAGTAAATGTACATAGTGTGTATATAATATACAGTGTGACAAGAAATAAAAACGAAGCGGTGATTTCACGAACGTTCAATATTGACCGAAATATAATTCGAACAATAATACGATTATACGATTTATTTTGTACAAACACAATAATATAATAATAATCCACAGTTATTGACGATATCATAGTAGTTGTTTATGATGATTGGAAGATAAATAAGAGCCATGCTCGATGCGGTTCAAATAAATATTATAATTTATGGACACGATGTTAACTCCTCGTCTACGCTATACTCTCTAAACTAGAAATAGGTAATTATAATATTTTACCCTGTATTTTTTATTTGTAAAAGCAAATATATTAATTTTATATATACAAATAACCTATTCGAAATATTCATTTTAATTGCTGTATCACGCGGTATCACTCTGTACATACTATTATAACATACATCAAAATGTGCATACGCACACAGTCTGTTTCGTTTTTTTTTAACGGTGATTCCCGTTTTTTTTTTTTTTTATCATACACTCGTATTTCCTATGCACTGAGTGCATTGTTATTTTATACATATTTTTTTAATTGTATACAGTATAATACGGTTTTGTTCACACGAAGGTCACTCGATTTTTATGAATCAGATGTGCGACAATGGAAATAATTCCGTTAACCATAAATATTGACATAACCTTTAGTCAATCTACTATATTATCCACTTGCTATGTGCATGTGCTCACAGTCGATGAAGTGTAACTATATATTCTATGTGATTTTATACTCTGTTGCGGATTACATAAAAGTATTGACGACACATCTGTACATAAACAAATATAAAACCATCTATTTTATTACTGGTATCAGACACAAAAAAAAAATATAATCTCACAACCAGTCACGAGACAACGCATGTATAGGTATCTTTAAACCTCCCGACTAAATGTGCGTCGTTTTAATATCGGCGCCTGCAGTTGCTTTATTACCCATCGGTCATCCAACATCATCTCAATATTGTATAATAAAAATCAAAAACAACCATTACTAATTTTTAATTATCGTGGAAAAAATGAAAGGAAA
Organism: Aphis craccivora; assembly: GCA_009835225.1. Classification (NCBI taxonomy): domain Eukaryota; kingdom Metazoa; phylum Arthropoda; class Insecta; order Hemiptera; family Aphididae; genus Aphis; species Aphis craccivora. Next base: position 177,694 of record VUJU01000021.1, read on the forward strand.
ATCTTATTTAGTTACAATTATCAGAAAGATTACTTAATATTAAAATATATGTTTTATAACAAAAATGGTCTGATACTTTGTTTAGGTTTAACTAGGTAGGTAGTGTAATATGTTTAATACTGCCTCTGTAAAATTAAAATACGTACGAATGTTTTAATGTTTTGATAATCTAAATTGTAATTTATCACAAAACTAATTTTATCTGTTTACTAATTTTAATGTACCTAATATACCTAATACCGTATAATTTTTCTAGTGCTTAAACTAAAAAAAAAAAAAAAAAACTAAATCATTAATTCACTGAGGAAACATGAAATTGAAATAACATTATTAGTAGATATGCATAAAATGCAACGTTATTTATTTATTTTGTAAAATGTATTAATCTTATTTAAATAATATTTATGCTAACTCTCTCAGAAACATTTTTGGACCATCTCTATGATATTCGTCAAACAATAGACAGTTATTTCTAGGGGCTATATATAGTATATACCTATAAGCTATATTAAGTATTAAAATACCTAAACTGTTTCGTAATCATATGTATTTGTGCATTTACGTAAATTTATACTAATCAAAATATCAACACTAATAATAACTATAATGTTTACTGGCTTTATAACATTTTAATAAATGATAATAAGTAGGCACCTACTTGAATAATGTGATTACTATTTTGTAAATAGATAAAAAATTATTTGTAATCAATAAAGTAATTTTGAAATGTATTAAGTAATTATAATTAAATAGTTTTCAGTGTTGAAAGAATATTTTTATTATTATTATTAAATAATAAAATACTTTAAGATATTTGTCGCATTTATTAAAAAAATTACTACATACTTAAATGAGACGATTCTATATAAATAATTAATAAATACGGAGGTCTAAAAAATAAAATGTTCCATTGCCGGATTCCCGGTAAAATAATATAAATAATAATATAATATTAATAGCTATATATGTAACTATGTAAGAACTAAATTGACTATTGACTCTTTAATTTAAAAAATTATATAAGTAAATAAATAATAATGAATAATGACTAATGTTCTATGATACATATGAGAGCATATACAAATAGATTATTAACACCTAGTAATAATTATATCCAATAATTCTATACTCTACACGATACCACTCATTTGATTTCAAATGTCCTGAGTAACTGTTTACGATATTTAAATTAATGTAGAATATTGCAGTAATTAGGTAATTAGGTACTTATAAAAAAATACTGTATTAACAATTAATACTCAAAAATACGTAATTCATCATTTGGTTTGACTATGATACGTAGTTAACATTAAATAATTATGAATGCATATTGCATATAATGTGAAATATTTCATAAAACGTATCAGAGTAGTTGTACGTATACAATTATAAAATATAATAACGATAATGTTGATCTTTCGATAATAGTGTCTCTTAATGGACAATAAAGAAAAACAATACGATATAGAATATAGATATTATATAATATTTTCCGTCTGGGAATTCGTAGTTCGGAATGAGGGTTATTAGATACTTTTATGACGAAGCACGTAAAATTCTTGAGCTTATACTTTATAATGAGTTTTTAACTACTTACCTCTTTGCAAAGCGTTTATAGTTCAATCAGACAAGCTTATAAATATAAAACGGTAAGTCGCAGACAGTATATTATTTAAAACGTTCTCTAATTTAAATAACTCATTTAATGCCTTAAAATCGGCTTAAATTATTCTGACAGAAGTAGTAATTAATTCGGTACCTGCAGCAGTATAGTATTATTTGTGATGTATCTGACTAGGAATCTGTTTTACTACCTTATGTACTATAATATGGTAAGTATAATATGGTTAGTCTAACAAATAGCGTATTATTTCGACGACTCAGCACGAAAGGACACACGGACGTGTTTAATTATATGTGTGAATACAGAACGAATATAAAAGTGAAATAAACCGTTTATCGCGCAATAACATAATGTAACATTTTAACAATAATCAAATTACGTAGTAGGAGCGTACTCACGAGATTGCGGTTGTTGATGATGATGATGATAATGATTATGATTCTGATGATGGTTATGGACTCGGTCGTCGGCGGCGGGTTTGGTCTGGTTAGGCTGATGATGCAGCGGCGGCGGCGGCGGCGGCGGCGTCGTCGTCGTCGTCGGCGGCGAAAGGGGTCGGCGGAACAATAACGTGTCGGTGGCCGCAATAGCGGTGGTCGCGTTGTCGGCGGTCGCTATCACGACGGTCGTCGCGGCGGCAACAGCGGCGGCGGCAGTAGCGGCGGCTTCGGCCACTTGGCCGCGGACGACGACGACATCACGACCGGCGGCGACAGCGGTGTGCTGCTGGACGAGGTCGGCCGTCGCGTTTACGTCGGTGTACGCGGCCGCCCTGGAGCGCATGAGCGTCAACGACGTGATCACGGCGGCCAGACAACAGATCGCCGGTAGGTAACAGCAGCCGCAGACGGTCAGTTTGCAGCCGGCCGTGGTCGTACGCGCGGGGCTGCCGACCGCGCCAACGCACCACCACCAACACCACCCGCACCGACGACGGCGACAACAACAACACCACCACGACGACGCCGGCGCGACGATCGGCCCGATCACCACCGCCGCTGCTATCGCCGTCGCCTGTTGTTGCTGCTGCGACCGTCGACCGTCGGACGCGACGACGATATTATTGTTGTTGTTGTTGTTGTTGTTGTTGTTGTTGTCCTTTGCGGAACGGCCACCGTCCGTGGTCTTTCCGCGGTGTCGCCTCGACGACGGAAGTCCTCGACGGTTCTGTTGTCGTTGTTGTCGATTTCGTCGTTATTACCACATCGGCCGCACATCGAGATCAGCCACACTCGGCGGCTCGGCCGAACTTTTTTCGCACTCTTATCATAACGGCAGCGTATATACGACGAGACACAGACAATGATAACGCCTACTCTGAAACACACGTTACAATATTATAAGCGATGACGTACCGATAACAGTTGGATTTAGGCGTAGTACCTAATAGTGTAATATTGTAAAGTCGTGAGAGACAGTTGTAGTAATCGATAGCGAGATTCCGAAAAAAAAAATAATACACATGCTGTTGGCGACGAGGAGTCGTTACAACCCCTATATGCGACTATACGCCACCCCAAATTCGGAGCGTACTATATATATATAGCAGAAAATAATAGTTCCTCGTCCGGTTCAACGATACCCACCACGAGCTTAACGAGTTTTGGGGGTTTTCGAGCGCTTAGTCAGCTTTTATTCTCGTGGTATTATCCTTGTACCTATAATGCTCATATACGAAATATGAGTACTTGCGTCTGCGACAAATCGAATTTGTGTTGAACGTTATAATATTGTATGACTCGGTCTAACACATGACACGTGTAGATTAAGATTAGATTTTAACTCAATAATCATTTCTTATAATTGAGATATACATATTACATTTTTTTTTTTAACCAAATACTTTCTAAATAGTTTACAACTTCAACTATTTAAGTAAGCGTAGAGTTACAATTTATAATACTACATAATAGGTTCACAATATAATATTATTTATTACTTTTTACTTTTTAGTGATAAGTCATAAGTTAACCATGATGTCAACATAATAAAAAGAATGTAGTCGTGTATTATAATACGCAATTCAATTTTTCTTATGAAAAGAAATTATATTTTAATAAAATACCTGATGTATACGCATTAGCGTGACGAAAAATATTGCATTATGATTTTTAATACGCGTTTAATTCGCATTTGTGACATATAATTTTAGTTCTTTTAAATTAACTGTAATATACTGTAACCTCGTATTATACGTGTATATTATTTATTATTTTGATATTTTTTACGACATAGGTTTTCTAAGTACCGTAGAGTGCTGTAGTATTTAGTCGTTATGCGCAGACTCAACTAGGATAACGACGGGCAGGGTCGAACAAAGGCATGAGGATGCTTTCAAAGCACGCAAAAACTTTTCTTCCGGCGGCACTGCGGCGGCAGCAGGTCGGCGACGTCGTCTTTGTTGTTATTGTCGTTGTTTCCACCGCTGCGCTACTTCTTTATACGTCGACGATTCTAGGGCCAAAAACTCAAGCCACGCACGGGATGCGGAGAAACCCACAGAGATAGTATAATATTATTTTTTGTCGCATGAGATAGGATAATACTTCAAACCACGGTTAAAATAAAAATATGTGGAATATATATATAAATAGAAAATTGAAACCAACCGAAAAACAATCGGTGTATGAGAACTAAAACCTTTTGATAAACATTAAAATTAAATCGAAACTTAATATAGGTAAGTATATTATAAAACCCGATATTTCGACCTAAAGGTTTTTGGTTATTACAGGTTCATTTTAATTTTAATAAGTGCTGAAAAAGTCGATCGCATCTCACTATGAAAATTTAAAATTTATATAGTATATTACCTATATAGTGCTTTTTTATTATAATTAGAGTGGAAAAAATAGTTTTGAATTGGTCGAATTTGAACATTATAGTTCCTTAGATTCTTAAACGCACACCGTACATTAAATAATATTGCACGTTATAGAATTTGCACTAAAATATGTTTTCTAGTATTTTATTTTTAGTATTTATAATACTATAACATTAAACACATCACGTATTATATAAGTTGTAATAATAATAATGATAATAATAACTTATTTAATCGACGATAATTACGTTTTAATTTCATACACTGACGTGTAACATAATTAATTATAAAGCTTTGATGCCATTTAGTGTTTAAGATGATATAAACACGTATGAAAAGGGGGTATAACAAACAACGTAGGAATTCGTTTTTTAAATTATTCATATTACTTAGGTACTAATAACCCAAATAAACTTTTAAAAATATTATTTTATTTTATTAAAAGTACGTTTTTGGCGTACCTACCGTTATAGATAGTATATCAAAACATTGGCGCTCTATAGTAATCAACCATAAATCAATATATTTTATTATTTCTTTGTTGCGTGCTAAGAGAATTTGAAAATGCGTAATATGTAAATGGGTTCACTTTTTTTTTTTTTACAAATTATAACAATAAAATACATACTCGTATCATAAATAGAGGTACAGTAATATAATATGTAGGTAATTATCCTTGTAATTATAGTTGATTTTACCGAAAATTGTAATGGCCGTAAAAGCTTATTGATTTTATGAATAAATTGTGAAAAAATGTATTTATATCTACCATAAAACGTCAAAATGTAAAAAATGAAAACCAGTTAAGCTACTCATTAAAAAAAAAATTAATTTAATACTGTAAAATGGTCAGTCAATATCGATATAAATAATAAATCTTAAATACGCAGTATAATTTAGATGTAGAACATATTATATTGTAAACCAATTTTAATAGTATTAAAAATATTTCTGACGTTAATTATTATTACATAAAACATCAATGTGTTTGTTAAAAAACAAATTCCTAGTTCCTAGGACCTAGTTAATAACACTATTGGTAATAGAAACAATTTTTTTTTTTATATAAGTCATAATAATTAATTATTTAGAATTTATAATGAATATTTATTATATTATATTATAATCGGTATAGAACTAATAAAATGCAAACTTCGAAGCAATAACCAACCAAACGAATAAATAACATAGGTAAAAATTTACTTTTTATAGTGTACATGTTTATAATTAAATATGAATCTAAGTCATAAACATTTTACATAAAATATAAGAATAATTAACGGTTTTAAGTGCAAATAGTAACTTTCATAACCTCACTTAATATACTTAATCAATTCCAAACCAATGCCAATAGTTGGAAAATAGTTAGCAAATATTAGCATATGTATTGTAAAAGTTAGCAAATCTTTTTTGTGGTAGTTATAAATTGTTTTCATTTAAATGGGCCAAGTTCAAGTAACTCGCCTACTTTGCCTAATCGCGCGTCTTCAAATAAACGCCAGTACTTAGCAGATAATAACAGATATATTACCGAAGTTGACAAATCAAAATCCTAATTTCGGCGAATTTGTAACTAAATAATTTCAATCCAAAATCATTGTTCTAACAAAAAAAAGAAAAAAAATATATGTTAATTAATTTATTGTTTTTTTCTTCTATCACTGACAGGTATATGAAAATCTTTACATTTAAACTAATATCTTCAATCTGCATAAAATAAATACTTCATTTATATTTTTATTTATTATTACAAAAACGCTTCATAAATTGCATAATAATCGTCATATTGTATATTAATGTGAATTGTCATAGACTTATTTAAATCCATTATAAAAAGTTTATTATTACAATTTACTACTTTTTACCGCTACGGAATATAAAAGTGAGCTAATTAGGATTATTATATAGTTGAACGTAGAAAGTATCTTACAATTTTGCATATAAACCTACACGTTTAATGAAAATCAAAACCATTAAAATTTAGTAATTTAAATACAAAAATTATCAATATTATAATTGTTAAAACATATTTCATTTATTTTTATTATATTCCAGTATACATTTGTTTATGTATGATTTATTTACATAGGTAGTTAAAAAGACATTCGAACATTATATTATATGTAATTAGTCTGTAAGTTTTGTAAGCAAAATATTCAAAATGTATTACTTAGTACGCTCTATAACCGAAATATTTTGAGTATCTATTAATATTTTATTTACGAATATATTAATAATTAATGTACAAATAATTTATTAAAAACTAGACTAATTTTTGTAACTAACAATATAATTGAGTATATTTGAGTAGTAAAATAATAAGTGTTTATATAAATTTTAGTCAAATACAGGCACAACTTTTTAAAATAGTTAATTATTTAATTATTAATTTAAGAATATTTCCAATGATAAAACAGTATATCTATATAAATATTTTATTTTAGTTGCAAAGAAATTAATTTTAGAAGACTATTTACTTACATTAAAATAAAGATAAATAATAAATAAAAGATTTTATTTAAACCATAATAATATAGTATATAAAATGAAAAATTATGATTTTATTAATTTTTTATAGATTAGGTATTTTGAAAATTTGAGATGGAATGATAATCATAATATCATGTAGAATTTAGGTTTAAATAACATACATTTTGTACAAATTTAAAAATAATAGACAATCACAGCGATACGTTTGAGAAAACATTTTATAAACATTATACTATTTCAATTTCCATGAAATTTTTTATTTTGAGTTATAAATTTTAAACACAGAGATATGTTTTATTTATACCAACTTTTTTTAACCCTAAATATTGAATAACCATGAGTAAATGTTTACCTACCTACTTAAAGTAATTTAAATTATTATTTGACAGAAAATATTTTGACTGTTATTTTTTATATTTTGGTCGTACGTAGGTATTTTAATTTTTTTTTTTTTTTTTTGTACTAAATAATCGCAATACCATTGTCAAAGTGTAACTTGATACGTCACAGTCAATTTGGTATCGCTCAAGAAATTATATGATTCAATTATTTTGAATAAATAATATCAGTCAACTAACAAACCATGATATTTAATTAACTATAATCTTAGTGATGACGTTTTATATTTTAAACGCATAGTAATACATATCAAAATACTTCGAATATAAAATCACGTTACACTTCTACGATATTTATTTTATAATATTAAAAGGAAGAAAGATAAATTACAAATCCAGTTTATAAACTGAAAAATAGTAAATATTTCATAGCAAACACAATAATACATATCACATGCAGGTATTATGTATTTTTAAAATGAAAATTTAGAATCGAATATAAGTTAAAATTAAATATTATAGATAGGTATGCTAGGTATAGTCTTATAGAAATTAGAAAAAAAAATGTTTTGTGATGAAAAAAGTAGGTATATTATTGTTATTGTAATATATTTATTCAAAAAGTTGGTAACTTAATTAAATCAGGTTTAAAATAATATTGAACAAAAATGTAAAACAAAATTAATAATATAACTATTATTAACGTATAGGTATACTTCTAAAATTGTGATGAGTAAATTTCGTATTTGTTAAAATAGTAAACATTTAATGGTTTTATGAATGAAATTAGTATTGCGTATCTATAATTCTTACAAAGGAAGAAACCCGAAGATAATATAATTTCAACTTGAAATAAAGCTGGGTACTAAATTGAAGCAATTCAAATTTATAATAATAAAAACCTCCCAATATCTTATAAAAATTAAGCTCATTATTGGTTATATATATTTAAGTATATTTTTTTTTTTTGATCTATTTTGTAAAAATTAAATGAGTATACCTAACACTATTGAATTAAAAATTAATTTTATAATTTATTAATTTACCATTATAAAATAATTAAATAAATTTAAGACAGCATAATATTAAAGCCTAAAAAGTATAAAAGACATTATGTACATTGTACAACACTCCATTACCGTATGTAAATTATTAATAAATTGTTGATGTCTACTGTTCTAATGCATTTCACATGGTCATTATACAGCAATTAGAACAACTATAATAGCTATATTATGCAGAGCAATATTATAAACACTTCTGAGAAAAACACGTTACGTAAAAAGACTCAAAATACTCTCCACCAAAAATTAAAGTTCGTCCTCGCTTTAAAATAATATACGCTGTTTGTGTGGCACTCATATAAATCGATTATTCGTCCACAATTTGCATAATACCAATTATAAAGCATAATTTAGTTATTTTTCATGTAGACACATAGTACGTAATTATTATATTATCCTTAACGGAATAATAAAGTTGTTAAAATAAAATAAAAATATAAGCTGTGGGATTATACGATGTGATGATGAATTATTTTAATATGAATAAAAATATGAATGAAACCATGAATTTCAAACTATAATTTTACTATAGATCATTAATAAAATGTTTACTTGTTTCTTTTTACTCGCCGTTTCAAAATAATTTCAATATATTGCCGAAAATATAAAACGTAATATTAAAAATAAAAAAATACTCGTATTTTTAGGCAAACCTCTCTTTTAATTTTGTAAGGTTATAGGTATAGAAATGTTGTAATTAAGTATAATGCTTAAAAATTCCAAAATAAAGAATTAGAAAATATTCAATAAAAGATAGGAAACCAAGAAGATTTTGATCGCGCCCCAATGAATCGTTATTTTTACACCTATAAAATATAAAATAAGGTTTTTAGTAAAATCGTGAACTTAAAGTGCAAAAAGATGCAATTTCGACTTGGATGCACACAGGTGCTGACGGACGAATGGGGGGATATACACTACTTTTTTTTCGATAAGGGTGTTAAGAACGATAGGTGTAGAAAAATAATCTTTCAAAAATGCTTTTATATTCTGTCTATCTAGTGGCAGCATGTTACACCAGAGACGGTAAAGTCGATTGTCCAAAAAAAAAAAAAAAAAATCGTTCCGACTCAATAAGCCAACGTTTTCGTAAAAGTACGCACTCACACTCTCTGTAACGCGCATCTTTTTTTTTTTTTTTTTATCAGCGGTAGTGGAGAGCGAAAAGATATTTTTACAGCGGGCATAGTCGGGACTTGTGACCGGATTTCGCGGGGGGTGGGGGGACATGCCGTCGCCACCGGGGCTGCTGCTACTGCCACCGCCGCCGCTGCTATTGCCGCTGCGGCTGCTGCTGTTCCGATGGTCGATTATTTTCGGAACAGCTCGGCCTCGTCTTCTGCGCTCCGCCGCGTCCACAACAGGGCCCGACACCATTGATCCACCGTAATATTATTTTCGCTATTATCGTATACGATACTCTAATCGTTAACGCGGTTCTGCGCGAATATAATATATAGCGAGCACTGAATGTGCACATTTATAATAATATACATACACGTTCACCGCACTTGGCCGTGAACTGGTGGAACGGACAAAGACTAGAAGAACAAAAAAAAAAAAAAAAAACCTAACACAAAACAGACAACAGACGAAAACAGGCAAAACGTAATGTTACAATATTATATATATACATCATGTAATATTCATATAAGTATATATTATTATATAAATAGGCAGACTTGATAATATTTAATGTCCGCTTACGTACCTCGGGGGTCGACGGCGGAAGCTCGCTGTGATAGGGACGCGAGTAAAAATGTCACTCGCGCGTCACGAGGACCAACGCGGCGGCGGCGGCGGTGGAGAAGGAAAAAATGCAAGACTTTCACTCGAACGGCGGACGCGCTCGGGGTCCGCTGATGTGCGGACGGGTTACGCGCACGGCACGTGGTTGTAGGTATATTTTTATTTTCGTAACGCGATTCTTAAGCCTTTAAGCGCGTATTATTTTACGTACAGCGGAAAACGATTTAAAATTTGTGTTTTAACGTACGAGAGCAATACACGCGCGGCAAACGTTTTACGATTCCGTTTCGAACGCGTGCTTTTGTGTCAAGTGGTCTTCGCTACTAAGTCCATGTAAAGCGACGCGATAACGAGTGGCGCGCTAGACGAAAACGAAAACGGGAGAGTTTAGATTACAGCAGATGCGACCAGTGCGCGGCGTTCCGACGGGAGGGAGGGACACGCGCATCCGCTTAACCGTTCGCACGACTGCCAACTGTATGTGACGGCGGCGTCGTCGGCGTCGCCGGCGCGACAGCGACGGTGGCGAGCAGCGACTGTTATTATTATTATTATTATACGCTCAACGATCGTCGTCGTCGTTTCGTGTATAATACGAGTACGTTATAATAAATTTAACGACGGATCGCGTGCATTTTTGTAGAAAAATAAAAAAAAAAATACTACGTAGGTAGAAGGTATTCGTCGTCGTGACTTTGGCCAAATGTCACCGGTTTGTTTTTCTCTATTTACCTCCTCCTGTCGTGCGTAGGCAACTCGCAGTCGGCCAGACACGACGACTATTATAACAATAATAATATAAAGGTGCGAGGACGCGTGTGACCCGCCGCACCGCGCCGTGAGGTGTTTCATAGGCCGGGACGGGGTGTACACGCGCGCTCAGGCGCGAACAATAATTATTATTACCGGCTCGCGGACCCGACGACATTGTCCGCGGCGGCGGTGCGGTGACGAAGATAATTATTATTATCGGGGCGCGGCGGCCGTCTAGACTTTGCGCGCCCGGTACGCGCGCGTGTGTGTGTATGAGCGCGCGCGCGCGAGAGAGAGAAAAGCGGCCGCCGCCCGGTCGGGACGCAGGTCGAGAGGTCATGCACACATATCAATACGTATATGCACATGATGGGCGGAGAGAGAGAGTTAGTGGTGGTGGTCGTGCACACGCAATATTCGCAATCACATCCCCGGGGCCGCCCCGGGGGTATATATTTTATCCCCCCCACCCGGACCCGACAAACCGATAGCCGGTCGCCTCCCCGCTGACTGTGACCGCGACCGTGTGCGTATAATATAACGTACGTACGTGTGTACCACACACACAAACACACACACACACACCGCCCGCCACTGAGACTACCACCACACTCGCGAACCAGCGCGGAGAGACTACACCCCCTCCCCTACACGGTCACGCACCTCGCCGTCAGACCGGTAACGTTTACGGATCGTCTAGACGCTACGTCACCGGGCGGCGGCGGCAGTTGCGTCACACTCTCTCGACGACGACACGTGTCGAACGTGACCAACAACTACGCGCCGCCGCTCGAGTCTATATAATATTATCTACTTAGGCGGCGGCGGCGGCGGATAGACGCCGACGCACCCTGTCCGACGCCGATCGATGTCCCGCGCGCGTGCATAATATACGTATAATAGTTGCATAGATAAGTATATAAAATAACGGATAGAATGTAATATTATTATTTGCCATATACGCCAAAACGGGGCACGTGCGCGACACCGTAACCGGGCGATGACAGTGGCGTGCCAGACGCGGATGTAGTGCAGCTGCTGCGCTTGTGATGAGTTGTATGTATATGAAGAGACGAGTGGCGGTGTGCAGGTCTCTGGTGAGGGGTAGTGTCGTGTTTGGTATATACCGACTTACTGTATTATAATGTGTGTACACAAGATCGTGACGTATAAGTATACGTACTATGTGCTGTATAGGTACTTTTTTTTTTTTTATCGTCGACACGACCCGCGAGCGTAACGCGCGCACCCTTGAGGTATATACCGGAGGAGGTTTTTTATTTTTATTTTTAGTCTTGACATAATATTTATATTCAAATAATTTTTTTTTAAAAAACGATTACGCCTCACGAAATACGCGCCACCGTGATGATTGACTGTCAATCGTGTGTTGTAATACTTTGTTAATTGCAGCCAACTGCCGATACATATCGTCCACCGCCGCTTATTTATAGGTACGCGCTCACTATAAAGCGTTTAAAGATAGGACTGAATGCGCGAGAATTATAAAACATGTGCGTGTTAAATTATGATTATTTTAATGAAATTCAAAATTATAGTGAAGTATTCAAATAAAATAATTTGATTTTTCAAATATTTTTATAAAAAAAAAAAACGAAAATATTTAAATTAAATTTTTATCATAATACATACTTTCTCCGTACAAAATTTCTTTTCATAAATACCAGTAAACTACGCATATTTGCTGTACTATTTACATTTAAGTATTACACATTATGCATCTTTCATATTATATCATTCGTGCGCGAAATAATTCTAATTTATTTATTATGATACCTTTTGTTGAAAAAATATCTATATAGATACTATAAAGTTATATTTAAATTAATTTTATGAAAATGTCATCAAAATTTAATATGTGTAAACATTTACTATCATATAAATTTTAACGTTTCGCCAAGTCCGTTCTGCTCTACATACAAGTATAGATCATCGCGCTATTTATTTCATGTACGACATACGGCATATCGTGTTGTTATTATTTATTAATTTTTTTTTTTGTATATAATATAAACATTATCCTACGCAATATATGCCATACGTATATCGACTATACTGGAATTTACGTATCATTCACTGTGCTTGTAAGTCATGTCGTGCGTGCACGAGAGTGTGACGATGACGACTATAATTATTAAGCGTAGCTTATACATAATAATATATTAGGTTTATAATAAGTAATAACGTTCTTTATGGCAAACATACATTATACAGTGAGGTAGTAGCGTGTCCGTGACGGTAGACATCGCTGTCGAGTGGATGGTCGGTAGCGGTTGGGGGCCCAAACCGATATTAATATAATATGTATGACACTTCAACTTTCAAGTACTAAGTACACGATAGTAGTGTTAATCATAAATCATAACAATACTAATAATGATAATATTATGGTCTGTAGCTTGATCCGAAAATTGTTAACACAATACATTCCAAACTGACCTAAAAATTACTCTACTAAATATGATCAATGTTTATAATTATATTGTACGCTGTAGTACTCGATCTGTGTATTTTCAAAAGATTTTCTCGTACAATAAACAATTCATGAATTAAAACTCCTAAAACTAAAAATAAAAATAAACATTATATAAAATATAGGTACGTTATAACATTTAACGGACTTCAAATATATTATTCATACTAGAATAATTTAAAAATATTAATCAAATTGCATTACATAGAAAAATATTACATTAAAAAAAAAAAAAATCAGCATAAAATTGTAGTGTTCCATAAATTATACATGTCAACGTTAAATTTCATTTTCGATGTTCCCGGATAGTATGATCTTAAACGCTAACATACAAGAAACCTTGTTTCAGTATTATAAAACGAGTGGAAAATAAATTAAATCAAAAACTGAAAAATTGCAGTCACTTTTAAATGTGACAAGTCCATATATTATATTGCCAAAACTATAATTTTGTTTTATTTTTACGGCAAATGTATTTTGATTAATATTTTGTGAATGCAGTAACATTTTAAATGTTTATTAACATTAATATTGGCCGCACAAAAATGTAGTTAAGAACTAGACGTTAGTTTTAAAATATATAGACATTAGACAAGTATATTTATTATTTTATATTTAAAGAGAAAACGTATCTTCTTTAATCAAAGTGTTTGGGTATTAAACCATCAAATGAAAATTACATAATTTAAAATTTAAATTACATATTTATATTTCAACTGACAATAACAACATAAATAAAATACCAATGAAATAGAAACAATGTATTCATTCATGATACATAATATATTAATAGTATAATATATAATTAATTAGTAATTTAACACAATATAGGTCATAGATAGATATAATATATTATTATGTATTAATCAGCAACTGTATATGGATAATCTGTAGATTTAAATGTATACAGTAAATTCAAGTTTATTATACATTTATTATACTATGTTATAATTACTCATAACTTATTAGCTATTAGTTGTTATCAATATTGTATATAATATAATATAAATATAGGTCAAAATATCTATAGAGTTAAAATTACCAACAGATAATAATTACAAACAAACAAAATTAAAATAGCTCGCTTAATAGATAATATTTTTATATACCTACAGTTTAACTAGTTATAGTTTTTTATGATTAAAATACAATTTGATTATTCAAAGTGGAATGTATAATCTATTTTAATTTTAATATTATATTTTTGTTACGTTGATTTAAATAATATATAAGTATATAGCTTTAATCTTTTGTTTAGTATATACTATACAATAATGTAAATTCAAAGAACCACACACAATAGAATGTCCTAATTCTAACTCTTAAAAGTATTCTGCTTCCAAATGCATATTTTTATTTTCCCGTAGCGTTTACGCATATTTATAATGTTCATGAAAAAATAAGACTATAATTATTAATTATGAAACTATCAAAAATAATAATTAAACCACAAAAAAATAATTTAAGATGCACAAGTACACCGTATTATTACAGTCGTAGTATTTTTTTTTTTTTTTTTTTTATCATCTAATTAATAACAATGTTTCTAATAATTTCTATAACAGTGTTATTTAATTAATATATTGTGTATTGTATTTAGTTATTTCAGATAAATTATGGTTTCACATTAGATACAAAACGAACGTAGCAAATTGATACTATGATCGACGTTGGATTTTTTCAATACATGTATTATAATATCAATTATTCAATATTTGGCTAAATTCACAACCTGTTACCCTCGCTAACTACACAGAGGTGACATCATTGTTTTTTTCTATTTATGAATTCGACACTAGAAATTAGTTTATTCGAGAAAACCATTAGTGTATATAAATAAATTAATAAATTAACATCAAAGCATCAAACACTTACTTATTTTTGTAATTTACTCTCATTTTGGCCATTCATACTTCTGAAATAAGATAATTAAATATTAAAAATAATAAAAATGTACACACTACGATTTTGAAATTAATATTTTCAAAGATGTACAATTATTAATCTTAACTACTTAATAATTAGTTCAAAGTATCCGTCTATGATTTTCCATATACATTTTAAAAATGTTATTGACGTGGCAGCATTTATTTAGTTTTCTTTCAATTATGAAAACAAATAAGTGTTTATTTACATGTTATTTATTTACAAACAGTTATTTAACAATACCGGATATGTTATTTTAATTTTAGAATATAAGTAAATATAGTTAAAATTTCGCTAAAAACAGATTATTTATAAATATGAATACATTTCAACTTTAAATTGTATTTGTCAACTTTATAATTTGTTAGAACGTTTTATACAAAAATTGTTAAAAAAAAAATAGTTTACCCGAATCTATAGAAGAAAATGGTGTAGCCATCTCAAAAAAGTTGTATTGTGCATGTGCATGCCGTAAAGGGTTAAAATGTTAGAATTTGTCTGAAAATGTTGGTACTTCTTTTCATTCTCCGAAAACTCCATTTCAATTTAAGGTCATCCAACTGAAATATTCAGTATAGTCTCTCTTAGCGTGAACATGCTCATTGTATAATATCATATTTTATCTACCATTAATACCATCTTTACAGTAGTTCATTTTTATTTTCGTTATGTATAGACGTGCCATGTGTATTTTTATTTAACGATAAAATACTATAGAAATATTCTACCTATACTTATAAGCTATAAAATACTAATATTTGACGATGACGGGAAGTGAGCGTAGTGGAAGACTGATATGTTCCGTTTAAATCGCGAGATCGTCCACAATGAAATAGAAACGTAGGTCTACGTGACAATAAAATAAAGCGTTAACACATACCTATAGAACCTAAGCCTAACCACGAGCCAAGCAATACAAAGTCATGCAAAATATTCTGTATACTATTATTATATACTGCGTCTGCATGTCACCGTCGTATATGCCTTTAATTATGTGCGTCCGATTTAAATTGTATATTATTATAATCTATATGAACGGCCGACGGCACGTGGTACTTGTGCGGTGAAGTGCATTATATTCCGGCTGGTTATAGTACGGTTTTCATCACTCATCCGTTTACAAAATTAACGCAAATAAATAATACAAGACATCTCATCATCCAGCGTTGCACTCAGGAACGATCGTGGCATTTCCTCGTCTTTCCGCGGCCGGTTCCTTTGTGTTACGCCTGCCGTATTCCTGCGGCCGATCCTATTATTGTGTGCCGCCCGCTATTTTCGCCCGGCAACATAACAATATTATAATAATATTCTGTGCATTATAATATATTTCGTCTAACTGAATACGCACCCCCTCCAATTACTACAATAATATTATAATAACGCTGTAAACTTAATACTTAGGTATATTCATACACGTTCTATAATATGTGTGGCTATACAATAATACAATCCCATTCTTCCCCGGGTTCCCCTATAATATATTACTGATACAAAACGACAATAAATTAATGCAGAATAACACTTAATACATAAGTTATGCATGATGGATATTTTACTACTTAACATGTTACTTAAATTTTCTATATATATGTGATATTATAAGTATACATCTGGACGTATATACGTGAATATACGATAAGGTACTTTAGGTACTTACCTCAAAGTAAGCGCCATATAGAATTATATACTAATGTGAAATTTCCAATATCATACCAGGGACCAGTAAATAATATATTTTATATAGTTGAATTCAATCGAATGATATGTTTATATCCTTATATTATGGTCCACCCGTGTGGTAGTAGTCCTTATAGTATTGACGAAGTAGCGGTAAACGTTTCATCTTACTGTATAGGTGGTATCGATGGAGAATATTTACCCGTGATAGTCTATATATAGTATGTTACCTACCCTAGGACGGAATATATTGCGAGGGCCCCTAATCAATAAGCGGGAAAATAATTTATTTTAATTATAATTAAATAATTCTTTCGTTTTTAAATTTGTAGAAAACAAATAACACTATTCGCAAAATAATGATTACAACACTATAAACATTATTATAGCTCCTAATAAAACCTTATATATACTTTTAACATTGTGAGGTCTTAAATATACATTTTACTACATCCGAACATAATAAATAGTATTGATGTAAAGATGGTTGGTATTACGGATAATTGATTTTGAGTTTTTGACGATAAATTCGCTGTTGACCATAATCACTACTAAAACTCTTGATACTTAATTTATTCCCACGTGTATATTTTTAAAAATGCATTTGATAATACTATAAAGATTGAACGTCTTGTCGATCGCAGATAGCATAAAAACCGTTAGATTCTATATAACGAATAGAATATCGCTTATTTAAAAAAAAAAAATTAATTTAGTTAACAATAAATAATTCTTTATTACCAATAATAATATAAAATAGATCTAATAACATCAGATTAAAAACAATTTTTCTTCGAGAGTATTTAACTAAATTACCATAAAAACAATAGTTAATACATTAACAATAATTTATAATATACTACATTATTATCACTGTCAATAGTTAAATATTGAACTCACGTGAATAATTATAAAATTATTAAATAAAATAAAACTTTAATTATAGCATTTGGTTTATTTTGGTAGGTATAACTTAAGAACTAAGTATAATGTAATATATTTAGTAGTATTAACTAATACTAGAATACCAGATGGCAGATACATACAATTAGTAGACATGTATAAGATTATCTATAATTTATTTAATTTAATTAATAAATAATTGTATAACATTATATAATATAATTTATTTTCATTATTTTAAACGATTATAGATTACGAAGAAAGGAAAAACGTTATTATATTCTATAATTTATTCTTAAATTAAATATTGAGAAAATGAGAAGTAGTAATAAAGTATTCATTTTTATTTTAAATAAAAAAAATAATTATATCATATTTATGTGTTACGATAATAGATAAGTGTGAATCGTCAACCCTAAACCATTCTCCCCTTGACTTTACACGTTCTACGAGCATTTATTAATTTTAAATTATAGAATAATGTAAATTATATTACAAATATATTATGAAATTCATTATTTAACTTTTATATGAAACATTGTGCGTATTTATAGCTTAAATATAATTAATAAATAATTCAATCCGTTTAACGCAGTTATATTTATATATATTTTTTGATAATAAACTTTTTTAAATTTTAATCGCTAAATAGTTAAATAATAATATGATACGCTCTCTCTTTTTGCTGTATGATATACAATAGTAATGGTTATTCATATTTAAACAATTAGTATAATATCCTACGTGCTGTATTTATTGCAATAAAATATATGATATAATACTCGATATGAAGTGTTTGTATTGAAAATTGTAAATAAAGTCTTATATAAATTAACATAATAATATTGCACTAAGTAGGTACATTCCATGACGACGCAAACACGCGGCGAGAGTATAGTACATTCTGTATACGTAAATGTATTTAAATTACAATGATATGAGCATGCAAAAAACGACTGAGTTGTGCAAAAAATATATATACGCTGCGGACAGGATTCGAACCTGTGCGGGCAGAGCCCATTAGATTTCGAGTCTAACTCCTTAACCACTCGGACACCGCAGCTATATCTAGTAAACGTTAATAACTGTTGCTTTTGAATAAAACATCAAAAAGACTAAATTCGTTGGTAAGTTATATTAGTTATAATATTATGTAATGTAAATTCGTATTCATCATTAAATATATACATTAACTATTTATAAGGCTTAAATTAAATTCAATGGTTAATTATTTTGTAATTTTTTTAATTTAACTACTTAATTTATTTTAAAATTAGTTTCAGAACTTAATTCATCTAATTTAAGTATCTACTGTTTAAATAACTTTTCAGTTGACTTAAATATAATATATTATAAATAGTTTTTGTATACCTAAGTCAAAAATACCTAATCTATAATACATAAATACCATAATCATTAGGTCGTAGCCAATTCGGCTCCCATTTTCCTAAACGGGTCTCGTTTTACAAAAAGATATAGGTAATTTCCAAACGGCTCCGGTTTTTTACATCACAAGTTCATTTCCATTTTATACCGTTTGGGAAGCCGTTTGAGATCCGACGAATAAATAATAATCGAATTATCAATTTTGACTTAGTCACTTGTTGATTAAGATGCCAAATTTATATTATTGTAAGAAAAGTAACTATTGAAAAACAAATAATGTAATCAATTATTGGTTAAAATTATACAATAATATCTAAAAATTATTTTATGATTGCGTAGTGCGTATTCCTACCACCTAAGTTTAAATTAAAATAATGAGCTGTTTATCCCAAAATTGAATGATTTGTAGATATGTGTGTGTGTCACCGATTTAAGCATATAAATTAATAAAAAAACTGGATTTTATAAAAATATAGTTTATAAAATTTATTTAGCTCTGCATTTACTACATTTTAGAGGATTTTAATAAACTAGTGAACTAAGATTGATAATTTGACCATTGAATGTTCAGGAAAATGATTTCTACTAAATGTTATTAAAAATATATTTTTTATCATTTAAAAAAATTAAGTTGACTACTATTGCAATTGCTTTTTTCGGAAATTTTTAAATTGTAATAAAAAAATTCCCAGTTAAAAATAAAGAAACATGTCTTTTATTGTATTTAGAATCCATAACCATTAAAAACTACATTTTCAACGACATAAGACATACACTCTCTATAATATTATGTTACCAGCAATAATGATGATAATTCACGAAATAACTATATGTTTCCTAAAAAATGTCAAAAATGCATCGAGTTTTTATTGGATGACTATAAAATGTATAGTTTATTACAACATTATCGAAAACCTCTTAAAAACCGTTTTAGTTTTAAACGTATAGAAACACAAGAATTATAATATGTAGATAGTAAATTGAATAAAATGTATTAATTAAATATTTAATGTATAATAAAATGTTATATTGATATATTATATTGTTATATGAATTTCTATCTCCTATAAAATTTTTAATATTATAATTTTCGATGAAATAGAAGTCAGAGGTTAACTGACTATGCCTATGGGTATACACGTGTTATAAAATCTCAACGACTTTCACGTATCAATAGTCGATTCTGTCATATCGCATTGTGAATATTGTATTATTTAGTAGGTATATTATTATTTTTCTATATTTTAGTTTTATGACTTATCAATTTAATTTGTTTTCAGTCTTGTTTGTTTTTCACAGGCGTTATTATAAAGGCATATTATAGGTAGCACTGACTCATCATATTATACCTAGTAAATAGTAACTAGTTATAACTTATAACATTCTAAAGTATTCATTTTATGATTCTACCTATAGTCAGTAGTCTATCTTTTCATCATGTTTTATTATACATTAGTTATAGTGAAATGTGTTAAAAATGAAGGAAACAGTTGTATAGCTTATAGATAAAAAAAATATTATGAAAACAATAAAGCGTTTTACCCTTGTATTATACCAATACCACGTATATATCTCGTCATCAACTCTTAATCGTGGTTTTAATTTTATAATTATTATATAATACTTTTTGTCGTCAAAGTATAATTATCTATAACCACAATGGTTAATACTTTAAGTATGTATGATATATTATATTAATATGACATTTTATCATCTTATGGAGTTCCTGCAGATCGATGTGCTTGTATCAATAATATTATTTACGCAGAGTTAAATCACAAACAGTTTTCTGCACCACAAACTCGGCGAGACAGTTGATATTATATAATAATATATTATTTTAATATGCAATACAGATATCACATATATACAGTGACATACGCACACGGGTGTCGGATTGCTCAGATTGCTGTACAATTTTTTTCCGTCATTTTTATTATATTTGTATTTTATCGTAGCCAGCCTCTATAACAAATACTTATCGCATCAGTCTGACTACGTGGGACTGTAGAAGACAGATACGAAAGAGCCGGTTTGTAGCGGACGAAACGTTCCTGCGACGCAGTGGCGACGGACATCGACTTTCAACAGCATAAAGCATATACCTAATATAATAAAATATAGATACCTTAACATACCTAGGTATTTGCATGTAAAATGCATATATGTATTTATTAACATTATTGGTAGACTTTATAATGTATAATAAAATAAAAAATATACAACGTTATTTATAGACATGAGTATTGAGTGATATGACCCTAATATAATCTTATGTTGTTAATTTCTGAGGAGCGATGCATGAATTGATTTTATAACAATGTGTGCGTGTGTTTGTTTTTTTTTTGTGTGTATTAAATTATCATTTTTATGTATTGTATAATTTTCAAAATATTTAACTCTTTTCGATCAATTTATAGGCAAGTGAAATTTTCGATTTTCTTTTTCTATACAATATTATGTTGATAAAAAATTATTTACTGGGTGAAATTTCTTAAAAATTAAATACAATAATCCACATTAATTCATCTGATTATATCTGTATACAATTATTAAAAAAGTGTTGTAATATGATATTTGGATAGATTTTTTATGATAAAAAAATATGCCCACTATTATACATATTATACTTACAAAAATGGTAAGTACTCGTGAGATACAATAATTACTGTATTAGGTACTGCGTTTCCTTATCCGTATAATAACTACGTGAGTTGTACATAATATGTGTTGTGATTAAAAAACTTTAATAAGCCGTAGAAGACAGAACGAAGTTGATTCTTACAATATGCACAAATGCAAGCGTGAATATAAAATCATTTTCATGTAGTATACTATATATTGCCATATTATATAGGTATCTAACAGTAAGAAGATGATACAACGCAATCGGCCCTATGTGGGTATACAGTATATAAGCCACCATCGCTGCCTGCGTGTTTAACGACCTTTTTCTTTGATCTTCTATAACTGCATCGAGATAAAATATGCACTACTATACAATAATCTCCGCTTATCATTTCTCTCAATACTTAATACATTCTCGTCGCGTCGAGTACTCCTAAAGTATTACATTATACATGAATTGTTAACATTTCCGTTTTTTTTTTTTTTTATTAGATATATTACATATATTATAATTATATACGTACGCCATAAAGACGAATTTTATACAAATCGTGTAGGTACATCAATACGTGTATTTCAAAATTGATATTTTGCGCTTCAGTATTGTTGGATAATGTATATAAGTGGATTTTAAACCATATAAAATAAAATACAATACTTTGAATTAAAAACAAAATTTATAGGATATTAAAAGAATACGTTAGATGTAAAAAATAAAAAATAAAAGTTTTTCCTCTCATCCTACCCTTAGCTACAGAATCACCAGACAAATTAGGATATTAATATATTATAAAATTAAAATAAATATATATATATTCGAATGCACATAGAGTTAATTTATTTATAAAAAGTTATAATGTTGCATATTTTGATTATTTAAAATTTGTATTTTATTTTGAACGTAGTTTTAAAACTGGATATTGACAGTGTCTGCGGGGTTTACGTGGCAATAAAAAAAAATTTATTTTATTTTTATGTGTATACGAACATCATGTTTGCATTTATGTATATCTCAACCACACAGAAACATGTAAATTTTGATGATAAAAAAGTCATTTACCTATATAAGAGACAATTTATAACAAATTTCTGAGTTGTTAAATAGACGTATTTTTTACTTTTTATAGACGTATAAAATGTAATATTTAAAATTAAAAAAAATGTTAATACATCACTCAATTTGCATTGTTATGTTAACATGACTGTGTGTATATTATAATAACATTTATTAATATAATTTTACAAGTGATTTAAAAATTGTGTTTGTATATGATTGAAAATAAATATGAAAGTATTTTATTTGTTTATACCTACCTATTATATAATTTATTGATTTATAAAACTATAATATTATGATATATTATTTGAATACATATTTTGGTTTTTGGTATACTCATAATATTTGTTTTGTTTTTATACCCAGTTTTTATTTATAATTCTTATTATCTATGTTTCATAATCCTTAAATTCAACCTCGTAAGAAGAATTTAAAATATTTAGTATGCCCTAGGCCCTTACCTAATATTAAGAATAAAATCAGTTTATTAAAAAATGTAGAATTTTAGTATTGAATAAGAAACAGTACATATTTTACACAAATATTGAGATTTATAAATATTATTTTTTTCTTTTAAAAATGTAGATTTCGAAAAAAATATGTTTTTAATTTTCCAATATCGGGAATCCCGACAGCGGAAATCTGCATAACTAACCCGCGAGTTCAACGACTTCGTCTTCTCCCCATTGATTATTTAATATACCTAGGTATACAAAAATCAAAAAATAACAGCCCAGTTAAAATTAGTGTAGGTAACTAATATAGTAATATAACCTAAAAATAAAAAATAAATAAAAATTAAATAAAACATATAACTATATAAGTAGGTAAATATAAGTACCTTATATAGTATCTAAGATATGTATTACCTAACATCAAACTGAATAACGTAAAAAATAAAGCATTAGTTTAATTTAAAAAACACAAATACACATGTTTGCAATACATAAAAACCTTATAAAACATAATGTTAGACAAATGTAAATAATAACAATAATTTCTAGAAAAAGCTTATATTATAATATGGTATGTGCGGAATGCGGATACAAAATGCATTATTTCTATATTTAAAATAAAAACACCTAGAAGTATAATTTAGTACCTACTTATAAACTATATCGTATATCGTATATATTTTTTTTATCTTGTAAATTTTTCATGTTTTGAATTATATGTGGAGGTTCAATAATATCCTTTTTAATAATCTTTTACTGTATTTAGGGTCGATAATTTCTCTGAGTAAGCACTCTTCGTAAAATCTGTAAATAAAATTGAAAGAATATTATTCACGATTTAATTTAAAATTAAGTAGGTACTGCATACTAACAATTTCAGATGCACTTCCATTTTTGAAGTCCAAAATACATCATCATACCGTATAACTTCAAGATGAGTCCATTTTGGTGTGTAAATAAAAAAAATACAGATTTGACGACCAGTGATATGTAACTGTCCTTGCATTTGATAATAATAGTGGCTTTCTTGCTTTAAAGTTATATTGTTTTCGACTTTCATATAAAGTAGCTAAATCAATACAATGTTTTAAAAATATATATCTATCAGTATAATTATGTACAAAACTACATGACCTTAAATACTATCTTTTTATCAATAACTGCTTTTTCTAAACTTTCGTAATTTTTAACAGTCCACTTCATCCTTGTGTGGTTGAAACCTTTGAGTTTGTAGACAGTTCAGATGGTCTTCCAGACAAGTTATTTCCCAAAAAAATTACAGGTTTCCAGAAACAAAGAGATGTTGATCCAAGATTTGTTTATTCGAATTCCTTTGAACATGAACTTGGTACTCGTTGGAAACAATTAGCTGAATTATATAAACTAACAGAAGAAGCTTTAAAACGTGAGATGAAATTAAAAGAAGAAAAATTAGAATCTCAAATGGAATATGATCGTTATGAATACGAGACTGAAATGATAAGAGAACGTAAATATTATTATATTTCGTAATATTAATTTAGTAATTTGTAAAATATAAAATTTTTATTTAAAATTGCACCAACGAGAAATGGATAGAGAAAGACAAAAAATGGAATGGGAAATGAAATAACGTCAACTACAAGATCAAAGATTTAGGGAAGAAGATATTTTCAGAAGACAGAGTGAAGATATAAGTATCAATCAGATATCAGGTAAATTACGAGCCCATGGAGATCGACTCGATAGAGTCATCGGTGGTTGATACCGATTTGAGTTCTACAAACAGTGAAGATAACTCGAGTTCATCTCTAAGCTCGTGTAATAATGACAGCAGGGGTGACTGATGAATGGTATAGTTGTTCCGCTCGGTTTCTATCAAATCGTCGGGCATTTTACCAGCTAATAATATTCTCCTCTACTTTCTCCGAGACGACGCACCTACCGTTGACGAGTCGTTATCTTCGGTGCCGCTGACTACGTCTCCTGACCTGACGGAGATCAGATTGCGATCGGCCATGCTCACTGCGGCTCCTTGATTCACCACGTCTTAAATTTATATTTAATCGTATGCTATAAGTTGACAGTTCAACATCGTTTGAATTGATATTTGAAGAAGAAGAAGACGATGACTTTAACTTAATCACTACACTATCTGAACAGAGAGAAAAATTTGATGCACTTTTTCTTAATAGGAAAACTGAAGGATACTTTTAAGTTTTAATAAGTAGACATTTAATACAAAATGAAACAAACTTTAGCGAGTTTTTTCATGTTAATAAAAACCAATTCGATTTTTTTGTTATTGCTTGTCAAGGTACAATTAACAAAAATGCCTAATAATAACCGAGTGTAGAAACCAATAACAGCCGCAGAAAAATTGGCATTGACATTAATAGGTATTATAGTTTTATTTGAGTTTATCATATTTATTCTAACTACACTAAAAACTGAATGTATTAAAATATTTTTATTTTTTATTTATTAGGCACATGGCAACTGCGAAATTGTTTTGATCACTGGCCTTTGGTTTTTGAGTATGCCGTAGCTACATCAGTAAAATAATAAAGCAGACATGGTCAGTTTTAAAAGTAATATTAGTTCTAAACGTTCCAGTTTTCTTACTGGATTCATCTCAAATTGATTTATGATAATATCCATAATCGCCATTAAAGTATTAGCATTGATTATAGAATAGTATATTATTTTAAAATCAATGGTCTCCCGCAGAGATTGACGATAATATTTCATTATGTATTTATATCCATAGTTTGGGGTTTTATATTTTATTTTCCAACCATTCTAAAAGATCGAATGCCATTAATGCACCTCAAATTTTCTCGCGTTTATCAATTCTGTCAAAACTATAAAATATGATAGTGATTAGATAGCTTTTTAAGAGAGAGTGGGGTGTTAAGGATCGTCACGATTAGCTTTATATTATATTATAATATTGTATTATAGTTTCATTAGATTGTTAAAATGAATGAAGTTTTTTTATGTATAAATAACAAATATCTTCCATTTTCACAAAAATTGGTAAATAGTATACATTGTATTTCATTTAAATAGTTATTTGATTAAGCGGTACAAGCAACATGTTGTTGTAGACTTGTAGACTATTCATTATGCAAAAATAATTAAGTGTTTAATATTAAATTTCAAGAAAATCAATAAGATGTATAGTATACACAGATGTCGTGATTCTCAAATTAAAGACCTATACATTTTTTTGATTTTTTTTTATGATTATTCATTTTGAAAGTTTGATTTATTAATCAGAGAACAAAACATATGACCTCTTTGAAATACCAGTTAGATTATTAAAATTATTATTAAACCGATTTAAACATTAAAATATACATAACTTCTATTCAAAAAATCATTATTTATAGAAAATACAAATAGGTATAATTTAAAATAGTATTTTAAAACACTAAAACTAATCACGTATTTATTTATCTTTCTTGTTTTTCCCAGAATTTAAAATTTTAATGCCGACTCAATGAGAAAGAATAGGACAAAATATTAATTGCCTATACTTCTATCGAGTGAGTTTCGAAACACAACGACATACCTATAGATTAATTTCAATAGTTGTTTGATGTATTTTTTTTTTTTTTTTAATAATGTATATTTAGAACTGAAACAATACTATTATGTATTCATTAAGTTTACTAACCGATGTAAAAAAAAGTATATATTATTTTTTTTGTTTCTATTACTATTTGAATATAATAATAATGGTAATATTCAATTTCTGATTAAAAGACAGATTTTAATTACCTTTATTTATTTTAAATGGTTGAGGTGTATTGGAAAATAAATGCAAATAGGAGTGTTGTGAATATAAATAATTTGAAGTAGAAAGAGGAGGAAAAACACATATGCTATCTTCATCGTCTGGAAAATAATAATAATTCCAAAGTACAATTAATTTTATAAAATATTATTTATTTCATATCCAATATTCTGAGAAATTTACCCATCTTTGTGAACGTATCTCTTTCTGTCAACTAACTCTTTTTTCACATTTTCTATAACAATAGAAAAGCATACTAACTGAAATCAATAAAACCCAATGTTATATACTGTTGTTGATATAGTTTTTATGCATTTTTTCTGCAGGTCAATTGCATCTGTTTATGTTAGATATAAACTCAATATATAGCTCAGTTTTAAAAAAAAATGAATTTCAACCGTATATACTCGAAAAGCTGCATTGCATATTAAATATCTCTACAGACTTTAATAGTTATTATTACATCGACGTCCTTTCCATGTAGTTATTATATAGAAGATGGACGTTTCATTATGGCTCTTGAGTTTTGAGAAAATGAGAGCTAGTATTTTCCAGTGCCGAGTGCATACACCGGGCTTAACCTACTTCAGTAGAATCTGTCTAGCCAGGCTATTGAAGCGAGTGTAAAAAAAAATTGTTAATCGTTTTCGTTTAGCGGAAACGATGTCGGTGAAGTTGTTTGCGAGAGTCTATTATAGTGACTGTGAAAATTATTAATAAACGAGAACGATATTATAGAATTTATATTTTAAAAAATAAGTTTATTTCAGTCAAGGAAGTTGCAGAAAGACTGTATAATGCTATAATTGACTGAAGAGGCTAATGTGCGTATATTACAAAGGTTGTTCAGTAAAGAGTTGAATAGACATCGGTTTAGTTATTATTCACAATAACATACAATATCATATAATATGATAACTCCATAAATCATTTTTTTTTTTTTTTAATTAATTTAAATTAAATTTTCGAAAAAAATTTATCTAGAAAATTATAATAAAATAAAATATTAATCTCTATAAAGTAGGTAGAAGAATTTTAAAAACTATTATGATGAAGTTAATATAATATTAAATGTCAAATTATTACTCTTATTCGTATTGCGAATAATCACTTTTGACGGTACCTATACAGACATTAAACATAATCTTATGTTAATTAACCTAATTGGCGTTCTATCAAAGATTAATAATTCGGAATGATAACAATATTCAAAATCATCATTAACCGTCGTCGTCATCATCATCACGAAATGTAAAAAACCCGAAGTACACCCGTCGGCTATAATATTATTATTGTACAACACACGACGTGCCCCGAATTTCCCCCCATCCGGGTGCCCCTAATCGTCGCCGCCGCGGTTGGACTTTGCCGCAGACCGAAGCGCGGAGGAGGTCAAACGACGACGACGACGACGACGATCGGCCAATGGCCAATGTTTTCCATTCGACCGGTTCGTGTATATTTTTATTATTATTATAAAATATGTTTTATTATTATTATTACTACCGTCACTATGCTACTACTACTACTACTACTACTACTACTACTACTACTACTACTACTACTACAACCACCACTACTACTACTACTACGTG
>VUJU01000021.1:206474-232882 GCA_009835225.1 Aphis craccivora
GTGGCGGCGGCGTATAATAGTGAAAAAGTCGTGAACGACGACGACGACGACGAGTGGTGGCGGTGGCGGCTGCTGCTGCTCCGGTCGCGCGCGGCAGCAGAGTCGTGTCGAGGGGGAAAAGAGGTGCGGCGGCGGGACGAGAGAAGTGCACTAGACGGCGGCGGCGGCGGCGGTGAGTGCGCTTGTGCGTGCGAGCGCGTGTATATATACATATATATTATATATATGTACATACACGCGTATGTATATATAATGTAATATATTATATATATATATATATATATATGTATACGCACACCGCGCCGTAAACACTATCGTCTAGACAGACGAGCGGGACGCCTCCCCCCGCGCGCGCCGCGATAAACACGATCGTGTACTCGCCGCCGCCACATGCGAAGAGACCGCGCGGGTGGGATGAGTCGTACGATGGGCATGAGGGGGGAGGGTGGAGGGGCGATGGTGCGGTTTGTGTGCGCTCGCACGGCGGCGGCGCGTGTGTGCGTAGTAGACGTAGACGGCTCTCTAAGCGGCGTTCGCGCGAAGCGGGGAAGAGGCGTACACACAACACACACACACACACACACATACGTGTGTGTGTACGCCGTCATTGTCTGGACGTGTGTGTGTGTGTGTGTGTGTGCGGAGCGCGTCTGCTCCGTCTGGTTAGAGCAGCCGATCAAACGCGTTTAATTATTTGTGACGAGACAGGGGTTTTTCGTCGTCGTCGTCGCCGTCGTCTACGCCGCCTCACCGCCCCGCTGTCAACCTCGCAGCGCCCCCTCCCCCCGTTCCGTCTGTAAGGCTCACACGCGCGTCCCGGTGTGCATAATAATAATATAATAGATACGTACATTATAATATTATTATTATTATTATTATTATTATTATTATTATTATTATTATATTGTACCTACACACTTCATATTATTATTATTATTATCGTCGTCGTCGTAAATGTGTGTACCCGTCTACTACTGCTGCAGCTCTCGGTTATTGCCGCACGTATCGATGTACGCCTCGGTTTTTCAATATAAAAAAATTTTAATCATAAGACAACCCCCCCGAATTCGAGATATTATTTACTCGTTATTATACAAACTACTCTTTGCCTCAAGTTCACTTATCGCCTGTTCCGAGATCGGGAATATAATATTATAAATGTTTGATTTGTACCTATACTTAGAACATGATGTCCATTTTCTCGTAGCGGTCGTTGTAGCTTTTGTATGATACGGTAAACGATAACACTGCCGTGCCTACTGTATTTGTGGGTACTATACGTCATAGATCGAGGATCATCGATTTCGGTTGAAAGGCCATCGCGCAGGATATATTCATGATATTGAAATTACTGATTAGATATATGATTTTTTTTTCTCTAATTTTCGTTATTTGATAAATATTTTATGAAACGTAATTTCAGATTTCGAGCTGAACGAGAAATATATTTTCGTAATTTCATAATACATTTTAGTTGGTTTTTAGTTTTAGTAGTGCTCTTTTTATTTATGGATAACAATTTTATTAAGAAATATGGTTATTGTGCTATGGTTGAAACAAGACTAAAAACTGGTTGGATATATTTTTTTTAAATAAAAAGAAAACCATGAAATTCATTGTGCTGCATAGTAGATTTCGATACTCGAGTGAATTTAGATGCCTATAGTATAACGAATAGTATGCCGTACGTTATCAACTCATTTTTACACAAAAAGCATACATATAATATTATAAAATAGCTTAGAATAAGTCTAAACATCTTATCACTTTCGTTGTGTATTAATAAATTTAATAAATATTGAATTCTTTCAAGTTTCTTCGAATTATATTTTTGAATTGATTACATATAAAAATAACTAAAACCATTATATCAAATAATAAAAATAAATTCGTCAATATTATTAAACTTCAGAAAATAAAAATAAAAAATAAATGTTGCTTTTCTTTAAACTTTTTTCGATTCAAGTAAAAACAAATTATGAAGAAACTCGATTTAAATTTTCAAACCTTTATAAACGAATTAACATTTTTATCAATATTGAACTATAAAATAATGTGCATATTTTCGTGATTTTGATGAATGAACAATGACGGTCCCCGGTGCACTTTCCAAAAGATACTAGTATAATTGTTTGTTGACTTGGAAAGTTTAAAATTCCTCAGAAACTAAAAAAAATAAAACACTATCAATCGTCCAATGAAGCGAATTGATGATGGCCTATGGAGAGAGGAAGCCACGTGTAATATAAAAATAAATTTGTGTAACTCCGCCAAGTACAACACGCGGAGTATTAAAATATAAATTATACGCTGGTTTCCACGCCATGCTGTATGGCTGCATTTTATTTTTCAATGAAATATATTATTACAATTCAAAAAATAGACGGAAAAAAAATTATTATATTGAATTTAAAATCACTAGACTATGGTATAAAATATAAACATATTATAATGTGTATACGCAATACCACAATAACATTATATTATACTATATAATATGACTTATTAGTTATTGACCTTTGAAAAGAATCAAAGATAATAGTGTCTAGCGATAAATTACAAGTTTATAATATGGTAAATGAGTATGATAAATTGATAACTAAAAAAAAAAAAAAAAAAAAATTGAATAAATTATAGAGTTTACGTAAAAAAATGTGTATAGTATATTATACACATGTATACATTTTATAATATTGTTTCATTTGTTTCAGTATAGGTACCTACATTGCAACCACTGTATACTAGAAATTCACTAATGCTAATTTTTAAACTATAAATTATGAATTAAAAAACACATTACATTTAGTAAAATTGATACACAATAAAATGAAAATAATATCTAAATAAAAACGCAATGATGTCTATTGACTGTTTACGGCACATTTATAAAACCTATCTATATTTTTAAAATCTATAATCTAGTCATCTAGATATATAATAAGTATCATTTAAATATATAATTGTATTTAAATTACCTCACAAATGTATATATATTGTTTTATAGTTCTATAACATTAACTTTGTAATAAACTGCAAATTCATAAAAATGAAACCGTTTTTTTTTTTTATATATATATATTTCAATTTAATTACTATTAGAACGAATATAACGTATTATAACTGTTTATTAGTATTAACAATTTTGTATGCAAAAATTTTAGACATCATATTATAATTTATGTGTATTGTGTATAATTATATACATTTGACTGTAATATTTATGTACTAATTAAAACATTATCAAACGTCACATATACCTAATTCATTTTATGATTAGAGATAGTATGCATTTATACAGGGAGATTTGTCGAGAATTCTCATATTCGTTTTTTCTTTAATAATATTGCATTTATAAAAATATTGATTTTTTTTTTATTTAAATATATTTGAAACCCATATTATATTAAACTACTTACATTTTTTTTATTGTGGAATTCATAGAAAATTTATCCTGTATCGATACAAACTTTTTTTCAAATGAATTCCAATCCTTTTTTTCAGTAAATTGTTAAGTTTGTTGAAGATGATATATTTTAAAAGTTGTTGATGTATATAAATCAAAATTCAAACGACAAGTTTCTGAATAATTCAATTATATGTACAAAGAATAGTTTAGTTTAATATAGAACACAATAATAATCTTAAAGACATGGTGGGCGGTGGCTAATACAATTTGAAAATTATACATCAATTAAACTTTTAATATTAATATACTTATTAGCTTTTTATGTTTGTAAAAATTGTTCTTGTTTAAAAAGTACTAGAGTGAAAATGACCTACATTATATTTTTGTGTAAGACAACCAAGAATATTGTTAAATCTAGTTTAAAATACTCTTTAAAGACCTATCACCCTATTAAAAAATATTACGTAGGTTCCTATACTTTAAAATGTAGAATAAAAATGATACAAATTAGATTTAAATTCGAAATAAAGCAATAAGTATTATTATATTATAGACACTATTAAATCATGAGTCATCGACGTGGTAATGAGCAACTTATACCATATGTAAAAAAAAAATGCATGATCTATATTCGTAATCAAATATATATTAAATTATTAAAAATATATTAAAAAATACATAGTATCTATGCTTAAAAGTTAAAATAATGTTTTGAAACCAAATACACTCAAGGTGGGCAAAACATTGAAGTATACTAGGTACTTTTAAAATTCCGAAAATAAAAATCATAATAAATATATTATCAAAGAATAAAAAGGATGTTAATTATTACCCTGTAGATTGTAGTAAATTAATTTTTGTTTGTTAATAGTCTGCACTATGCATGCATAAGTAGATATATTATATTAATATTAGGTCGAATGTTTGATACATTTAATTTTCTACGAACTTTAACAATGAAATCAGCTTTAATATTTATGTACATTATATTTATGTTTATACAGTAATCGTTTCAATACAATGACGAATGATGATGTAATGATTATTTGTATTTATTTGTTTAAAGAAAAACAAATACTTTGCAACTATAATATTTAATCAACAACAGTACTTTAATATAATTATCATGAATACCTCATAATATGCACCATAATATGATTTATATACATACATTCGTTTGGTTTTACAAAATTTAACATTACAATTTTGATTGGATAAAAACTATCAATGTACATAAATAAAATATAAATTATGAACTATGTGTGTATAAACACATAAATGTGTCATCATGTGTTATAGTTGGAGTGGTTTGGTTAGATTATGAAAATCATTTAATATTAGAGTACCTTTAAATGCATATAAATTGCATTCACCGATTATGTGTTTCATCGTTTGTTTTTCAGCGCCCTATATTCACATTTTTCCAAATATTTGATATCCGTTTTTTTTAGGGCTACAGTACATCTTCCCTAATCTTTGTGGATTCAATTAAAAATTGCCATTTTCTCCTTGGTAGTTTTAAATCAAAGACAAGAGTATCCAACATCTGCATTCGATTTTGGTCACCTTTTTTCGTGAGTCATAAGCAATGTCATTTCTCTATGCCCGACTTATTATCCTATAATAATTATTAGGAGCTTAATAGAATAGAGTTTATTGGTGATTGTTGTTATTTTAGAAAATTTTCGCGTCTTAGTGATGGAGGAATGAGGATGAATATTTGATAAGATTGATTACCAAAGAGTATAGTGGACTTGAGTTTGTCGCTGATTGTGATGAGAATTGTTGTATTTAGCTGTGCGTCTATTTTCCAGGCATATAAACTTTGAGTTAGTATATTATATTGTAACATTCGATCTTTCTTCTTGATTCTAAATTATTATTATCGTATATGTGTGTCTCCTGAAGAGGTATAGTGGCTTAAATATCAATCCCTTTGATTGACTTAGCTAAATATTCGCATTTTGATTTTGAGATACATTCTATGTTGAGCTGATGTACCCTAAGGGTGTACACTGTATCATTCGTCCCGGAGCCTATAAAGGCTATTTTTGGTGTTTTATCAGATTTGTTTACTATTTTGTTGTGAAAATGCTATGACGTCGAATATAGCTTGTACAACGCCAAGTCAAAAACATTGATACGGGTATTATCCACTTATACGTAGGGTGACTACGTGCAGACGATCGCCATCTACCCCATACTATTATTATAGTGTTGTACAAATATACAGTTAAAACATTCTGAAAGCTAGTCAAACATAAATAATGTGTTAGTTGTATTGTATTTACAGTGGCGTTTACGAAACGTAAAGGTCTTAAAAAAAGACTTGTTAAAGTTTAACCCAGTAGTGGTGTGATAGAGTATAGTATACTTCATTTTCATGAGACCATTGCTTCACGACCAACTGGTTTTCAACTACAAAATATGACAATAGTGTTACACGTCATGGTTTTGTATTTTACAATTTAGGTGATATTATGGTCTACCCGTAACATCTATATTGACCTTATGAAGTGAAAAAGTTTGTACCATAACTATTACTGACATTAGGTCCAAAAAATAATCTAATTAATTCTTAAAAATAATACCTAATTGAATTCAAAAATAATTTTAAAACAAAATACTTTCTTTCTAATTTTACTGACTTTGGACTGTTCAATATATAGTATCAAATAAAGTGGATAATTAATCCAAAAGAACATTATAAATATTTTTCACTGTAAAAATAAATTACTTGAAGTTCATTCTCTGATTCGTCTAATGCATTGTAAATAATATATACTTAAACTATTTTATAAATATTAAAGTGAATTCTTAAATTGTAAAATCTAACTTTCGAATATAATTGTACTCTAGCTGTCACTTTCTTACCTTTTTACTATTAAACATCAAATGGAGGGAACTTAATCAAAATGTTTGTCCGCTTGTTATTAAAACTTATTTACTACACTGGTAATACCTTTTAACTATAATTGTCATTAAGAAATCACTCGAATTAAATATAATATGTTATCTATTGTGTACAACTAAGTACTTAATTGACCTTATCATGTCTAGCCGTTTTGACTTTCCATAAGTTTAATCACAAAAAACAATGTATTTATTGCGTTCATTGTGTGTAATAAAATTATAGTCTATTTAGATGTAAATATAATTATAGCAAATAAATGAGTAATTTAATGACACATTTCAATTGTTTTCGTATATAGAAGAACTTGTTAATTGTTATTAAAGGACTTGAATCAATAATATTCTAATTTGAAAACAACTAAAGTGCTCATTAATGACGTAATCATTAGCTCTCTCTCTCTCTTACACACTTTTACTATAGCAATGTCATACCTACATCGTTAAAGACTTCATAACATTATTCATTTTTATTAAATTAGTATATAATTGTTATATACTTAGACCATTGTACAAAATAGGTGACTATTTATGCATGTAATACATACTTACATATGAAATAAAATAGTTTTTGCTTTAGTACCATAACTTACATAATATTTAACTAGTGAATATATAAATATTTTAGATTTAACGACTAGATAAAATTAATTCTAAAATATTTTCAGATAATATTTGTTTAATATATACATTTTAATATATGATTTATGGCTATATAAATAAAATATCTGTATAATACACATATTATAAGAACAATAAATTATAACAAAATTAATATTATTATTCTTACATTTAATAATATAGTATATATTATATACTTTTCGCATAATACAAATTATTTAATAAAAATTCAAGTCATTGCGTTCAGAGTTAAAGTATGTTAAACCGTTTTAACCATACCTTATAAGTTAACCAACAATGCATATTTTAATGTTATACATTTATATTTAGTTTTTTTTTTATTTTTTTTTTTTATTGTATTTAGGTGTATTTTATTTACATACATATTTAATCAATTTAGAATTGTAGTAATTCCAACAATTAATAGTTACACTTAATATTTTAAAAGTAAATATAAATGAATTATGACTATCTACCTACTTATAACAATATTAGTACCAAGACGTTATAGTATTATAATTAATAATACGTATGTTTTTCGCTTTTTATTTATATTTACCGATATATATTTATTTATATATGTATATTATATAATATATATATTAATGAATTAATTTATGTATAGAGATATATAGTATATATATTGTATAGGTATAGATTTGTATGTTATTACTTATTACCTACTTATAATCAGTTTAACAACTGTTTTAAATAATTACATACTACGTACATATTTTACTTTATAATAAACATAATTAACAATATAATTTATTTACAAAATTTTCAAATCAAAGACTATTTTATTGCACATTAATTACAATTTGGGCCATTTCTATCATTTTTATAGTCGTACGACATGATAGACGATTAAAATACAAGTATATAATATTATTCATTGGTTTTAAAATATTGAAAATATATGATTAACAATTGTTTGGTCGTAACGACTACCTATGATCAACAGATATTTCAATTGTATATAATTATAATAGTAGATCCTTTAGTAAAATTATTTTATAAATTATATAAAAAGTTTATCTTCAGTTATCACTTTATATAGGTACTAATCGTTACTATACTATAACTACTAACTACATTCATAAACAAGTATTTACCTATTATTATTTTCACTTAAGTAAAATAACTACCAATTACCAACGCATCTAATACAAACTACCTATATAGTATTATCTGTTATTCAGCTATAACTTTTTTTTATTAGACTTCATTACTTCAATACTCACTTTAAGTTAAATGTTAAGCTAAATATAATTTATTCAGATTTATACCGTTATGTAGGATGTAGGTATGTGTAAACATTAAAATAAATTGTCTGAACCGATAAGTTATTAATTATTATTTTCCCTATATAAATAGATAATAAATAGACACCGACGCAAATTAAATAATCAACAATATGAATAGTTACTAAATTTAGATTTATATATAAAAAATATCATATTACCTCATGATTAATGTAGAATTCTCAATTTGGATATAAAATCATAAAAATAAAATAAAATCAGTTGAATCCAGACTCTATCAGCTCCGCCCACTTCCTAATCAAAGATATATAATATATATACAACTATTAATTTATGAAATAAATAAAAAATAGATCATTAATTATTTTATTTATAATTTATTGGTAAATCAACGTGACCCTATAATGGTGTCCAAATTTGGGGCTTTGCCAAACTTTCCAACTTAGTGACTAATGAGACCTTTCAATCAATTTGTATTGTCAAATTTTTTCTGCTCCTTATTTATTCATTAAAAATAATAATTTCCACAATGCTTTAAACATTCCAATGCTCACTCCTTTGACTAAATCGTAATAACTTGGATTTAATTTAAAGTTACCTCACCATCAAAACCTACATACTATTCAACCATCCTTTTCCATAATCTTTTATAACCTCTTAAATCTCTTAAATAGACTTTCCCTAAATATTTACTAATTCAGTTAGATGGGTACTACTGAGTGCCTTCCTACTTCAATAGATAATTATTCTCGTAATTTTAAACATGACGTACTTAATCAAAATTACTTATTTTACTCTATAAATATTAAAATTATTAAATAAAAAATACTACATACCATTAAGAAACTATACAGTTCATTCTCAGATTTGCAAATACGTATATTGTATATGGATGAATTTCATCTCATAATACGTCTAATTGAGTTTGATAAAACAGCTAAATTATATTGGATTTTCTTATTGTTATCTTATATCTACGTAATTTGTTACTAAACGTCTAAAGTAAGTCTAGCGTATGATTATTATATTTTTATACAAATATAAAACAATGGTATATTTTATTGTTGACTGTATTTGGTAATGGTGTTTGACAATAAAAATAACGGATAAGAGAAATTCAACAACGTTAATTTTACGAATAAACGTAGATTTTACCAAGTAATTTTTAAAATATTTTTTATTAAGTGATCGATCGTTTTAGATATATCTACCAGCATAATAGCTTTTACTTATAAACCTACAAAATGTATCGTGTTGTTGATATTACTATACATCGACCTACTGTATATTTATACATGACGTTTCTTATAAACCGTTTTAGAAACAAATTGTAAAAATGGGAAGATTATATTATTTATTTGTATATTTATTTAATGAAATTGTACAAAAAGTAATTTAACATAAATCGTATGGTACTATATTTAAAAGCTTGAAAAAAATTATACAATCAATTTTTGTACCAATTTTCACATATATTTACATACATTTTATCGGTAAATTTACCAAAAGAATTTTACTTGTAAATTCCACATCTCTATAGTTAATACTACTATTATTAATTCAACAAGGACTGAGTGTAATGTCAAAACATATATCACGCACCTATTTAACATCACACGTACAAAATACGTACACAAATAAAACTTGTTTATATTCATATAATATAATAGCAAGCGTGTTACAAAATATGTATTATTCAATTTATTTTTCACACACATACACTCGCATTCTCTCTGTTATAACCATCACTGTCCGTTTGCGCCGGTTATACGATAACCCACGTCACGCGATCGCCATAGTTAACAGTCAATTTCTAAACAGAAGTTTTGAGCGTAGGTGTTGGAATAATTTAAAAAAAAAATAAATAATTCGAACTTAAAGTCAGGTACACGCCATATACATAACTTTATATTATTAGTATATGTGCATTTACCTGTCTAGTTTTACGGCTGCGGCTTACATACCTGCCATATCATTATTTATTATTCTTTCCCTCATTTTTCTGTACACGTCTGTTGCAATATTTGTGCGCATTTATTTCGTATTATTATTTAGCCTATATTACTTGTAAATTATACATATATGGTATAATAGCTATTATGTTATTTAATATACAATATGATATTTAGCAAAAGGAAAAGGCTACATTAAATCAGATAGAACGGTCCAACATTTAAAGCGTGGCGATTGGTTGCAAATGTAATTATTTTCATTTATCTTTAAATATATAATAGCTCTTATCCTACAGACGTCCTTTTAGTATAATATTATATGTGTCACCAGTCGACAATAAGAAGAGTCAATGTATGCTATTTGGTTTTTGACATTTCAACATCTGTATTCGAAAAATTTTAAATTTTACATTTCTATACGTAAGATTATTCAAAACGATCGTGCAACCATGTTTCTTATGTTAACCGATCTTACGGCAGTTGATTACTTCTTTTGAGGATATGTTAAAGATACTTATCAACCAAATAGGAGCTAAAAATTAACACAATCAATTACGATGGACAATAATAGGTATGAAAGGAATATAAGTTCCAAATAGATGTTCGTTAACTAAGGGAAGATATATACGTAGAACATAACGTGTAATATTAACGACTAACTAGATTTGAAATATTATTATTTAATTTAATATTATTTCGTTCTAAACCTAAAAACTATATATATATATATATATATATAAGGAATTGAATAAACTTGTATATAATAATTAAATATAGGTATATGCAGCACTTATCGACCGTTTATGATACTTCTTAATACACTTGTGTCTATTAGTTTGTTTTAATTTTTATCGTATACC
The DNA here is from genome assembly GCA_009835225.1 of Aphis craccivora. Classification (NCBI taxonomy): domain Eukaryota; kingdom Metazoa; phylum Arthropoda; class Insecta; order Hemiptera; family Aphididae; genus Aphis; species Aphis craccivora. The sequence goes on from VUJU01000021.1 coordinate 217,489, forward strand.
TAATATAGAAGTCGGTTAGGCATGTCTTGTACCGATAACACGCACATAATAGTGTTATAACCTCGACGCCAAAGTCTGACACTTACAAGGCCCTCGACCTCCGAGGTCGGTCGAAACTAGAAAACGACCGAAACTACGTCTCTCTATAAACGTACGAATGACATGGCAGATTAATATGACGGGGCATTATATAAATTAATAATAGACGTGTGGTTTAATGTTCTATAGATATTTTACGTATATTACCGCCGACAATGATGTTGCAGGTGCCGTCAAAACCAGACTAGCGCGAGAATATTATATATTATATGCTATTCGCCCACCTCAGACTCAAACTTTAAGAGTTTAGTTCACAAAGTTTCACTTAAAATTAAATTTAAGCTTAAACTATCCCGTAATACAAATATAATATAAATTATATTATATTTGTACTCGTTCATATTATATTATATTAGATGCCTTCGTGCACTTTATCTCCCATTAAAAATTACACATCTCTTATAGTATAATTAAAACTTTATTCGTTATTTAGTACTCGATGAATAGCTGTTTAAAACTTTACGAAAAAGAGTAAGTATCTTATAATTTATATTTAAATAACAAAATGCTATTTAGTAATGAATAAAATATATTTATTTATGACTAAAGTGATAATAGAAAGTCAAACACTTACCTGTCTGCTATGCAATGAGTTTATTGTTGCGATGAAGACCGTTAACCAAGACATTCATAAAATAACATTTTAAAACATCTCAACACCCGAACTGTTATCGACTAAAACGAAATGCGAAATACTGTGTTTAAATATGGGTAATACCCGGTTAAATGGTAGTGGATTTAAACAAAAAAATGTAAAATACACGTCTTAACTTTAGCTATAATAACAATTTTATTTTCTATAATTAATGACAACTTTTAAAAACGAAAAAAAATTATCGTTTTTTGAAAAAACGTGTGACCACTTCTTTAAAACGTTAATTTTACAAAATCTTTTCTAAGCAGTTACTATTTAAATTCCAATTCATCTATTATAGCTCTGTGTTGATTTTCTATCAATTGGAGCAAAACATTATCTACTAGTATAATAGGTACGCAGATCTACATATTTTTACATTTAGTGATAACACATTATACACGTGTGTATATGAATCGAGTAGACCAGTAGCACGTATATAGGAGTTCTATGTATGAATCGAGTTCCACTAAATTAAAAAACAAAACACAATATTTTTGCAATAAATTACAATCGTCCATATAAAATTGATGTGTGTAATATATGTTAATTCTGCAGATGTTTAATCTGGTCGATATTCATGTTTTGTTTTTCTCGATTAGTACTTTTTTTCCCTTCGTCCATGTAATATGCCCATGATCCAACAACACAAACTTATAATACTGTAATTGAGAAAAATTGATAAAACGATAAACATAGATAATAATATTATGGCTATGATTGTAGATGTGGGTGTCGGGATGACGGAGTGTGAGCAAAAATATTTTCCGTGCAATATTCATAATTCGTAGATAATACTTGTAAATTACGTATATGTTACGTATGGCACCGTAGAGTAGTTGCATGTAAGTAGATTATATTATATAATATTTTCTGTAGTGATCGATCGTTGTTATAATATTCGCACGACTTTTCTAATGTCAAAATACAAGATAAAAAGCTCGGAACAACCAACGAATATCACATAATTCAATGATTCGGGACAACTCGCGGAACTGCCTACAGGCGTATCGGTGATAAATAAAAAAAACCATTGCTTTTTTATTTAAATAAGTAAGGAAAATATGTTATTATAATATACTATATAGCTGTAATATTACCAACACGGTATTATAGTGACGTAAAATATCGTTATATAATGTAAATTATGATCGTGTACACGTACCTACGCGTCCGTAAATTATTATTAGATTAGAAAACGTATTTTCCGAACGTTTAAGTAAAATGTGTACTCCTGGTGTCTCATCGTCAGACAACCGAAATAACTATCGAATTTGAACCACATACAATCGTAAGTATAACTTTATATTATTATCATTATTGTTGTTTGCTATATCCCCTTGTGTGTTATGTATTATACATAAACATATAATAATAATATAATGTAGGTATACCTACGCGTACATTGTACAACTCGTCGCAAGTTTTCGTATTATATTACTGGTATTATTATAATATTATAACGAGGAGACAATGTGTCATAAAATGTCTGTCGTAAATATGCGTGACAATTATTATACTCTGTATGACTGCAGTATACCTACTTTATACCGTGTATCAACACTATATTATTATTAAAATATAATTTATACATATACTTACGAGTGCGATTTATGTACTTTACATCGTCCGATAAATTTAGTCTCAACGGTAGCTACCATAGTCATATAAAAAATATATTCATGTATACGTCGTGTAGGTACATATAATAATCTCATAACGAGGTAGATGTTTTAACTCAATGTTTGCAGATTTTTTTGGTAGCAATAATTCTATAACTTTGATTTAAAACTATTTTGATACGTCTTTATAATATATATTATGGTGTAAATTTAACCCTATAATTCTATTAAATTGAAACGCAACTTTTAGATTTTCAAATTATATAAATTTTTTAAAACATATAATATTGTGCAGTGTGGTCAGCTCCATCACCAATCTAAACTTGACACCAGCTGTTCCTTAGTTACAGCGAAAATCATAAGGTGCTGCATTTACTTCTTTAATTGTAAAGAAATTGATTGTGGTAGTAATGGTATAATAGTAAAAAAAAAATATATAAGTACTCATACTATATAAAATGTATACATTTATGTATAAATTATACGTAGGTATGTGATAATATTTATATATTTATATATAATTAACAAATTAAAGAAAAGTGTAAATTATCAAAGTAATAATTATAAAAACTTACTTTGAGTAATTAACCATCGAACTATTTAGTACTAATATGAATTATTCACAATATTGAATATGAATTAGTACTTTAATGTACCTAATGTTAGTTACTTTTAAAGTTATTAATTGAATAAATACACTTTTAAAAATCATTATTATATATACTATACACAATTTATATCATATTTACATTATTGCTAAGTAAAATAATTTACAAATTAAACGAGTCTATAAAATATGTTATTCCGTATTTATTACGTATTTATCATTAAAATTATAATACCACGTAGAATGTGTATTACGTAAATCTAAATTTGTTGAACAGACACAGTAAAGTAAAGTTGTCACGTAATCAAAATTTATAGCGGAAAAGACAATATTTATAAGTACTCGTGAAATTTTAACCTCATTGAATATTATGATATTGGTTTTAGTTGACTAGAATCATTATCAATATCATTGCTAACGAACTCAACATTTAACAAATGTAGTATTTGCAACTTTGAAATAATAGCTGTACACATTTTTTTGTTAAATAACTATTATATGCTGATAGCTGATAAGTAATAATATATAAATAAATAAAAAAAACATTATCCGCTTATTTTAATTTGGTTGTTTAGATGGTCATATAGTTAGTACCTAATCAAAAATTACCATAACAATGTAACAGCCAATAACGTACCAACTGTCCAACTATAATATTATGTAATAATTTTATATCATTTGAATGTCTGTCTAATATTCAATTGTAATAACAGAGGCTATTAAAGTTGTTACCTAACAACTTACATATAATATATTATAATCTATGTTGTATAACAGTAGACTGCAGTAGAGTACATAGTTAGAATTTTACATCCTATATAATTGTGATTTATAAAATTAAAAATTTGCACATAATAATTATTAACGCTATGAATTAATTATTATATCGTTAACAATTCTATAATATGTATGTCTAAAATCTAAATAATAATAAATTAATCCAATTTCAATTAAATAAACGAACAAAGTTAAAATCACAAATTATACATTGGGTAATACTAAAATGCTCATTTAATTTAGTATTAACTAAAAAGATTAATTTTTTTTATATAACTAATATTAAGTACACACGTATATTATACATAACATATATAATACATATGTAATCGCTTTGTAATGTACACAATACAAACTTAGATAATTAAACTTTTTTAATCGGCTTATAAGTTGTATAATAGGATTCGGTAATGATGGGTGTTATAACAATAAGAAAAAGTGCATAAAAACGTATAATATTTACAAATATGTTATAGTCAATGACACTTCAAACGAAATAGAAATGTTTCACTCAATAACCAATAATTAATTTAATTGTTGTTAAAAATTGAAGTAAGTATATGATAAAATAATGTTACTAAAAAATTAAATAAAAACAAATTGCATCGGTATTAAACATGTATGTTACGAACTTAGTTGAATACTTTTAGATTTAGATATATCTAAATAAATAACGAATAGGCAAAAATGTCAACCATAAAAAAAGTATAAAAATACATAATATTAATGTTTAAATTACATAACAAATAACATGTTGTAATTTACTTTAGCCTTTAGGTGTACAAATTATAAGCCAATGGAATAATTATTATATTAAAATCTATGGTTTATCATATTATTGACAATCAGTTATTATTATTATTGACATTAATAAAAATAAGCACAAGATAAAGTAAGATTATTTACTTGTTAGTCTACGTGGCCTTATCTAACGTAGGTATAACAATATTGTTCGTATATACTATATAGAGATGAAACTAAAATAACAAATAAATTTAGTTTAAGTATATTATACACTATCAAGTACATAAATTTTATTGTTTATGTTTCGTCTTATAAATGCATAATAATGCGAATTTACCTAGTATCAAACTTCAAGATAGGAACGTTATCTGTGTTTAATCGTGCGTCTTTCCGATAGGTATTTTAATTTTTAAACGAGTTATGAGAATTATTTAAGTGTAATATTTTGTATAATTAACTTAAAAATATAAGTACAATAAAATGTTCACAATAAAACATAAATTATGTCGTTCTACGGATAACACGTTAGTAAATATTATGATACCTATTAAGTTTATATTTTCACTTTAATAAATTGCATACAAGTGAGATTGGATTTTTGACATTTAAAAGAATCATTTTCCATTGAATAATTATTTTTGTTTGAAAATTGTTCTTAGGCCACTTAGTTTTTGTTAAAATTCGATTTATACCTATATAATATACATAGCTTGTGATTCACTACTCATTCTGGGAACGAAATAAGTGCACTTTTAATTTTAATATTAAAATATAATAGATGTTTGCGTAGTAGGTACACCTATGTACCTATACATGATGCGACACTTTACCAATATCACGGAAGTACCTATATTATGTATATAAGTACATAAAATATTTAATGTAAGCGTATATACATTATTATATTACTATAAAAAAAAAACCAGATGGATCTATAAAATTTTCATACGATTAAAAATTAATCTTGAATTTAATGATAACTAGTAGAAAGACTGTCTTCTTAAAAAAAAAAAAAACGAAAACGAAAAACCAATATTTTGTTATTTTGCAGCGGCAAGCTAGACTTTGTGTAACATTGTATGAAAATCACCAGGAAATCATTGAAGTGGGGTATGGTCTTATTGTGTATGGCTTACTTCACACAAATAAGCTCTTTTCTACCTCATTTTTTTTTAAAAAAACTTTTATACTTACAGACTTCAGTAGTAGGTATTTGGATGGCCAAATAATTTTTCTAATATACTTTCCACGTTGCTTAAAAATAAAAAAAGTTTATTCGTATATACTATAAAGGTTTATTTATTGATTTTTCTAAACAACTTAAAACTTAAATTATTCATTCACATTAAAATAAGTATATAATTCATTGAATTCTGAATTTACATCTTTTAATCAAAATTAAAAATGTATTAATACTTTAATACCTTTTGTTATTATAGTATATGTATAATATTTATTATGGACATGGTATTTTGTACTAGAACACGTGAATTCTGACCTCCCAGTTGGTGACTGATATATTTTACAATGTTACGCCAATGTTTGCGTGCCATTTAAAATAAGAAGTAAATTCAAATGTTCATGTGCTTATATACAATTTATTGATCTACTGAAAAAATTAACAAGACAGCGGTGTACCTAAATAGCCTATTCATTACGCCGTGTGACCTAATTTCATTATCAACTTTTTATCACAATAATATTTTTTTTATGTATAATAATACAACAAGATACTGAAAAACGTGTATGAATTTATCTTAATATTTTTCATTAATATGCGTATTGACGTAGGTATAAACGGTTAAATAATAATATGTTGTTATAATAATTTTATTCTGAATATTCAAAATATTATCGTTAGTTAATTAGTTAATATAATATTTTTTATTCAATATTAATGTTGTTATAATATGATACGATAATAATACGATAGTATAGATATTATTAACCTCAAAAAAAAATATAAGTTTTTCACAAAATGTTTAATGATAGGTATATAAATATAGTCCCTACGAAATATTTTTTTTAATACACATATGAGACGTACAATATATTGAATAAATAAAATATTTCTCAAAGTTATTATTATCTTACCAATTACACAAACACGGAAGTACCACTGCACGCGTTACGCAAGCAGCAACCTGCACTGCGACTCGTGAACATGCGATCTCCGACGCACGAAATAAACGATCGTAAACAAATTTTCTCAATTTGTTTCCATAATATGCTACCCACCTATCCCGATCGGGTCGTTGAACGTATATATATATATTAAACTATTTACAAATTGCGGAATGCCGTCTAAATAATCTGAAATTGCTACTGTATTTTCGTTTAATTTACTATAATATATTATTTTAATTAAGTACATATTAAATATAATTATTTATTTTTAAACGAAGTTTCGTGTTAAGGATATCTCAATATTTCTCACCGCTTGTAGAGTTTATAACATACAAGTGTAGTGCAGTATATTGTGTATGTTATACGACCAAGACTATAAAATATCTAAAAATATATAAATACACGTTATGTATAAATATAACAATTATATTTTATTATTGTAGTCTTGCATTGCCTTTCAAAATAGTCCATTTAATAAATTTAAATATTATATGGATTTCTTATATTTTGCTATAATTCTAAAACAAATAACCACACTTATACTTTACACTAAAAATTTATTTTACAATTTAATTTTCTATGTATTTTATTGTAATACTTATTTATATGGAATATATAATACCCACCCAAAATGTTAAATGATTCAAATCGTCTACCTCGTAGTGTGTGTATAATACACTGTACACGATGTCAATTTTGATAAATGAGATAAAAACATGTATTTTTAGTGGGTGTGGTGTCTTAGCAACACGTTGGGTCAATGACTGAAATTTTATTATAAAATGTATACACGCGATAACATGATATAGTGGCTGGTGCCCTCGTCATTCTTGTTTCGTCAGTTTTATTACAAAGATACACATTTCGCGTGAAAGTGGCGTCACTGTCGTAGACAACGGCACTGAAGTGAAAATGTCTAACTCTGAGCTGCACAAAGAATCGAAACAGACTAATAATAATAACAGCAGTAATAATAATAAAAATAATAATGTTAAACCACAGCAGCAGCAACAGCAAGAAAGGAGAAAGAATAAAAAGATAGATAAGGTGCAATGTGACGGAAGATTGTGAGTAAAAAAATCAAAATATTAACTTAAAAACCATTAGCATCTAGTTTCTAGTTTTTAACAAATATTGTCTAGTTTTTTTTCATCACAGGAAAATTATAATAAACAGAGAAAATGAATTGAGATCCAGGTGGCCGGAACGGTGGGGGTTTTATTCGAAAAATAACGTGGAAAGAGTAAGTGTACTAGGTATCTATAGTATTTTGTATTTTATGACGATGTACACTATATACCTATTCTGTAAAACAGAGCTGCAGAAGAGTGTTAACTATATTTTTTTAAATATATTTTAATAACTCCTTGCTATTTAAGATACTATATACCACTATGTACATTGTACAACATTTATTTTGTAATATATTAGTCTATTACTATATAAGTACTATTAAGTATAGGTACCTAATAAGCACCTCGTGTTCTCGTAGTTTCATTGGAAAAAATTATAGGAATAATATTTTTTATTACCTACCAGGCTATATTTTTATTTTTTGCGTATTTCTACATTTATTTTAAGTGGATAAAAGCGATGATTTTCTACCTAACACGTGTGCTGTATAGAAATATTATAGATGTGTTCTATATCCATAATATTCTTATTTTATTTATTTTTTTATTTATTTACTGGCCTTAAGCCTTATTACATACTAATTGATACAATATAATTATGAAAACTGATAGGTAATGAATCGGAACATTTTTGATTTTTTTTTTTTTAATTGGGTATGTATAAATAATATTATGTTTTTGGATAAAAAAACGAGACTCAAATAATGGTAATGATAATAATATTATTCAAGCACTGTTATACATCATTGTTGTGTGGAACTGAGCGTCTGAGCCGACAAGAACTCACCATTGGTATGTAGACTATCAGCACTATCGCTAGGTTGATATTATCTACAATTAACAGTCTATCAGGATTTAACAAATGATCAGTGAGTTAGCTAACACCATGATTTTTATATTTAATTGGAATGTATCAAAGTACACGTTTCATTTAATACTAAAAACCTAGTTGTTTTATGAACACAATTTGTGTAGAAAAATAAAAATAAAAAATCATAACTCCGAGGTGCTCCGAGATCAAAAGTATGCGTTACAAAAAGTAGCAACTGGTTAAATTGTTGGTAACTTTTAAATAAAGCACAGTAAATTTTGATTTTTTTTTTTTGTTTATTTACAATTGTATACTTACATGAACGTTGCATGGTGTACGAAGTAACTATAAAGATAGGGTACTTATTGTGCGAATGATAAAACATATAGTAGGTCGATTACAAAATACAATATATTATATAATAGCATTATAGCAAGTAAGACACTGAATTGGCTATATGCCTCTATAATTGCAAAAATGTCATGAAAAATATAATTTCTAGTCACCAAATTATTAAATGTTTGTAGATGTGGAGCGAAAATGCTGTCAATTTGGGACTACCAGAAAACTATATTGATCTCAGAAGACAGAAACTACGTAAACAAGATATAATTCAACCGTTGATCGAAGCAGTACCATCACCAAAGTGCGTTCCAATAACGTCGTCAGGTAATTGTTTAAATCCTATAAAGAATGATTTTAAAATCTGTCAACAGGTTTTGTAGGATGGCGTTCTGCACAAAGAATTTGCAATTTAGAAATGTTTGGCAGGACTATTGATTATAATAGACTAGATACTCGGATGTTAAAATCAGACGATGAGCCAGATCAAAAACAACAGAGATTTATAATTCTAGGATAAATAATTTATGTTTGTAAAAATGAAGGTACATAAAAAATATTATATTTATTACATAATTCTATTGATAATATATATATAATATACATAAATATTTTAAACATTTTTTTTTATTAGGTCAAGTAATTATTTATAAACACTTACGACAGTAGTTAAATTTTCTCTTAATGAATCTGGATTCATTTCAATTTTAACCAGTTTTTTTAAATTTAAAAAGTCTAAAAATATCAAGTGTTAAACGGACAAAACTCAAATAGATTTTAATGTGTAAACATAACACGCTAAGATAGTAATTAGAATTTTATATTGTAGATTATTTTTTAAAATATATTTAAATTTTAAAAACATTGTAAGCATATTCATATGGTGTAAGTAAATGTTTGTGATAATATTATGTAGTATGTTCAAACATAAAAAGCGGGCAAGTGGGTACCACTCTACTGTACATTAGGTGCCGTGTTGATCACTATATATTATAGGAGGGTTAAATTTGAATCCAATGATAATTATCATTGTATACAAAAAACGATTCTGAACGAAGATGATTTGTCAGCCTAGGATATAATTTTCAGTGGTTGGTGAAAAAGGTGGTTTATGTTTTAATGGTCTGAATACATCAAATTTAAGTTTTTTTATAATTATTATTAGCTGAACTTATGGAAAATCTTGTATTAAATTTTCAACTTTTAGCTACTTATACAAAAATTTTTATGAATTATACCTACAAAATAATTTGCAAATATTCATGGTTTTTGACGAATTTTCGTCAATATTTGAACTTCAAATGCTAATAAAAAAATTGTGCCTATGTATTCTTATAATTTTTTAATCACTATAAGAATAACTTATGAGGAACTTTGTATTAAATTTTCAAAACTTTTATGTCATCCAAATTTTTTTTATTGACAATTCAAAAAAAAAATTCTCATAAAAATTGAAAATTTCTATGGTCTATAAATAACTCAAAAAAAGTCAAACATTTTTGAAAATTTAACTGTACATAGATAACAATGGCATAAACATTTGGTGAAAATGTCAAGTATTTACAGTGATAGTTTTTTGAATTACAACCATTTTAAAAAATCTATTTTGTCATAAACTGGTTTCGCGTAATAATTTCCGTTTTTCTGTTACTTTTTTAGGGTTTTTCCTGACGCTTTTGAAAACTATTGGACATTTTAACTGTTGACCCCTCCAATTACCAACTAAATTCACTTTCCTATCAGAAACAGGTCTCTCTTTTTAAAATCGAAGCACTTTTACTGCTCCAAAACGTGGTGACAGACACGCACAAAAAAAAAAAAAAAAAAACACACATCATTGTAAAATCAATACATTCATCACTTCGTTCAGAATCTAAAATCTATTAATTTACATTTATAATTTTGGTAAGGTATTGGAGAAATATTTATTTTAAATTATTTGTTACATACACATAATTATGCAAAATTGTGATTCAAAATATTATAAATTATAATTAACTATAAAATTAAATAAATTATTTCATTAAAAAAAAATATACTTATGTAAATTTAGTCGGTAAACATGATTTTGGTTTAAAATATTTCAAAATTATACTAGTTCTACTAACAACTAATAAATATAACTATTTGGTTTTGTACAATTTTAATTATTGCTATGATTTAAATTATTAATAACATTATATTATTATTATTAACAACATTAATATTTATTTTTTATACTCACTTAATAGTTTTGTTTCATCTTAAGAAAGATCTAACAAGTTTAAATCTTAGTTTCTTAATGTCTTTTTCTGAATATCTTGAATTGTTTTATTATAATAATAATTAAAAACAGTTTTAAAGTTATTTTATCATTTTTCTTCTTTTTTAATATATAAATAATACTATCATCTAAAAAATAACAGAAATATTTCTTGAGCCATCAAACATAAATGATTTATTTATTAACTTAGAAATTTAATAAATGGTTTCAAAAGTCAGTGTATTTTTATTTACTTAATACTATTCCAAAACCAAAAAAATTATATGAAATTTTTTAAAACACCATTATATTGGTTGCTAATAAGATATTAATTACATTTTGATTTGCATAAGTGTAATAATATGATAAAATAAATTATTGATAACAAGATAAACTAAAAACTAAAAAATTTTTAGCAAAATAATTCAGTCTATCGATGAACGTTTTAACATAACAATAGTGAAAACGGAAAAAAATAAAAATAAAACAGGAAAGAGCGATTATTAGCGAAGTCGTTAAAATGTAAATTAAAGTTGTGCCCAAGAGTGAAAAAAAAACAGGAATAAATAATAAATCATTCAAAAGAAAAAGTTATTTTTAAAAATGAAAACACAATAAAAGAGGATAAAGACTAAATTCCACGTTTTGAACACTACAATCAGGAAAATTAAATCCACAATGATCTATATCGTATCATCAAATATAACAAAATATACTTAACAAACAAGCTTTAAAGCTGCATAAAGGTGGATAGAAATACATGATGCTTTTCCGGATGTGGTAATGTCACAGAAGAAATAAAAGCATTCCAATATACTATAAAATTGTTAGTTCAACATTTTATGTTAGAGGTGAACCCAATATATTCTAATGATTGACATGTTTTCAGAAAATTATGATAAGAAGATAACGAGTCAGGTGCATATTTTATATCAAATCCAAGACAACAAGTGGTTAAGTATGAACTTGCTGATTTCGATACGAAAATGTGTGGCTAAATCGTAGTACATTACACATCTAATGAACTAAGACCAATGCTACTCGATAAAAACAATTTAAATTTGTCAGAAATCATTTAAGAAGATAAAAGATACAATGTATAAAAATGAAAAAGAAACGAAAATAAAGTTACAAAATATGAAAGCTACTTATTTAAATACTTATTGAATAAAGGGCGTTTATATAGGTAGGTTTAAGGTTATATACATTTTTAATATTTAGTAAATCAGAAAATTTAAGAAAGACAAAAAACAATTTCTAGAGTCTTCTATTGTCGAGTTATGAACAAATAGCAATATTATTAGTTTAATACATGGTAAGCTTAAAATACATGATTATGTATTATTCTTTTATATTTAATATAATATATAAAATAGGTTTAAAGGAGTTCAATGTAGGCAATCCCACTACATATTCATTTTCGTTTTGTGGTTTTTGGTGTACGCGGTGAAGCGGGACCGGCTTTTTGTACATTGTTCATATTAAATTCTTGTTATAATATTATATAATTGGAACTTATAGTTGATAATGATGACCGTAATAAATGACTAATGAGCGCGCGCGGTGATAACGGAGTGTATTCGATGTACGATGCAGCCGTGCGTACGTGTGTTCATGAAGAACGCTACGACCGAACTGAACAATTATTATTTATTACATTGATATAGCATTATAGCGTAGGTACGTTATATTATAATATGAATAATATAGTACGATAATATAATTATATAATATATAATAATAATAATAAATATACGTGTATTATGAAATTTCTTCAAACTTAAACTTTTTAAAATTTATTATTATTGTTTTGTATCAAAGGTATGTATGCATGAAATCTTTCATAGGTTTTCCCTTAAATACCACAAGCAAGATTTATAAAAATAAATGCAAAGATTTTTTTTTTTCATTTAGCGTTTAATCAGTAACCCAATAATCGAACTTATTTTTCTCATTGAAGTCGAATTGTTGTCTGTAATATTCTACACAGAGGTCAGTTTTTCCAAATTGTTGACGTTGAAAGTTTTCATTTTTTGAAAAACTTCGATGTGCGACGATTTTTCAATAACTTTTAATATCGTATTTTTGACAAATCTATAACAATATGCATTTTTTATGTATATCGTTGCGAGGAATAAATTAATCTCTAACGCTGTCACGCCATCTTTTATAGAAAATATCTCGTAAGTAATTTTTTTTAAATGTTTGAGCCATGAGCAATACAATAATATTTGAATCGTAAAGTACATTATACAATGATGATATTTGAATTTGATAATACGTAAATATTATTAAAATGAGTTTTTTTATATATCTTAAAGTTGGTGAACCTGCATTATTTTCAAAAGATTCTGTTTGTTATCACAGGGCCGAACTGTACCTACAGATCATAGAGTAATAGAGTAATATTACTCTATGATATAGATAATAAATTATAAAATATAGATAGTAGTAAAATATATATAGTAGTATAGATAATATCTATATCTGTGTTTATGACCACGAATTAAAATATACTGAATATCCTACGACCTATACAAACAACCATTTTTCTGGGACCCAAATTGACTCGCTAAAACGAGTTGCAAACTACACCTAGCGCTTGTAATCATATTAGCGGCGACTTTTTACAAGATAATTTACCGTCAACGTTTAAATTCCACGAATTAAATTAATAACTTCTAGGAAATATATAACATTCAATTCCTGATTACAACGACATTAGTATATTTTGAATTCCCTTGAAGCGCTAGTAGTCCTTTGCACATGAAAAGTCACTTTGGGAGCTCCTTATCACCTCTCGTTAGGTATAAAGTATATTTTAATTCGTGTTTATGACTATTAAAAGACGTTGGCAATGCTGGCACGTTGGTGCTGATATCACACATTCATGCAGTATCGTTATCAGCCGCGTTATCGCCTATCTCTCCGCAATTATTACTTGTTAAGTGTTGTTTATGAATTTATGAATAACCCGTGAAAGTTGAATACTTCCAACTATAATCCATTTTCAAAATTGTTTACGTAAAACTGTTCTAGTCTTCTAGTAGTAGGAAATCTACTTCCATTAAAGTACAAAATCTTTAGTTTTATCTTCTATCTATTTCATCTGAAAGTGCCCAAACCTTAAAACAATTTACAGAATACTAAAATTCAACGAGCAGTTGATTTCACGAACAATTAGCCATGTTTTGCAGAGTTATTTCAAAATCAGGTAAATACTTATACTATCTACTTGTTTGTCTGTTGATTCAAAATATATTAATAATGCATATTGGTTGTTTGGTCTCTAATATTTTTACTCGGTGCATGAAAGCGTTTCAAGTGATTTAGGTACATTAATCCTTGTATTTCAATTTCATCTCTTCATTTAATTTTTCAATTTGCCCTCATGTCCTGATAATGACTGGTTAAAACTGTTTGCATTGTGTGTCGATTAAATCAATTGATATTAACATACAAGTTTTGTGATGATTCTGTTAGTGTTTTTTTTTGTCTTGCAGAGAGTACCTGCCAATAAAAATAGTTTGATTGGTTTAACAAGTCTTTAGTATTTTACCATTGCTTAATGTACAAAAAAAAAGAATTAATCTTATTAGGAAAGTATTATTGTTAAAATGTAATCATTATATTTAAATGTTTGTGTATACCTATTTTTAATTTACTCAAATTTGAATTTTTTAGGTATATTTCAAATAACAAAATTTATTATTTTATGCTTAAGTTTTATTTTACATTTTGAATATAATTTAAAACTATGAACATAAATTGATTTGATTTAACTTGGAATACCTAGTAAATTAGTTTCGTCAGTGGCACCTATCCTGTGGTTCAACTGTCAAGAATGTCATAGGTAATTTAAGTTAATGGATGTGAGGGTGTAAACACCTTGGGCTTAAAATTGGTAAAAACAAATAGCTTCTTAATAAGAAATAAAGTATGCTAAAAAAAACATTTATTAGGCATTTTAAATATTAAATATTATATCAATAAAGAGATAAAATTTTACATTTTATAAATCATTAACATCTTATGTAGGTTTATTAATAAATAAAAAAGACTTGAAAATCTGCCACCAAAGTTGTATAAAATCAATAAAAAAATATTTATTTAGTTATATAACTGTATTTTTTTTTTTCATTAACAAAACTATCTATAATTTATTTTACATAATATTTTGCTGTACCTAAATTTTTGTAATTTTGAGAAAAAGTATCATACTTAAAAAGTTAAATTGCAATACAAGTATTATGTTA
>VUJU01000021.1:232932-262210 GCA_009835225.1 Aphis craccivora
TAATTTCATACTTGTAACTACTTAGACTTGTTGAGTATTTTTATTTTATATCTATAACTAGGTACTCGTATTTCATATTTAAATTTAGATTAGATATTGGTTAATACTTAAAATAAAATATAAATCAAATTTGTCAACTATATTTTTTATTAACTTAATTAGGTAACTATCTAGATAAAAAAAAAATATGATCTGTAAAAATGCATGTAATTAAAAGTTACAAGCTCCAAATTATTTATTTAGGTTAATGTTTAAATGAAGTTCCATAATCACAGCTCTTAATATAAAAACTGATGAGGTAATACCCCTGGTAATATTGTTATAATTTCTTTCTTTTAGATGTGTCGTGATGTATTAAGTTTTTTACTTATATTTACAAAATGGACGCCATTACAGAATATGATATCTTTCTGTCAAGCATGGAGAATTTCAACATTAATGTTGCATCAAAATTGTTGTCTAAAACTAGCTTAAATTTAAATGCTGGGGATGTAATAGAACAACTTGGAAAGGGATTAACTGAAGACAATTTTAAAAAAAGGCCTGATTACTTCAACTTTTGTGAAGAACAGTTATTTAAAATGGCAAATAATGAAGAATATCAAGAATTAATTTTTGATTTTTTAGATATAATTGAAATGCATGATTCTAAATTATCATCATCCATTTTAATAGCGGTAACTGTTTTAGAGAATACTGAAAATCCAAATCTAACATCCTTAGAGTATTTGATAATTAGTACTTCTAATATTTTAAATGAAATGGACATCACAAATATAAAGGAAAATTTGCTAAACATAGTACAACTTTTATTAAAATTAAAGAAACATTTTCAACGTGAACAATCAATATTACATTATTTTACTAGATTTGCTTTCTTAGTGTTACGTGCTAACATAGATCCAATTGAGTTTCTAAACTTATTGTCTAACATAATTTATGATCCTTTTCATTTACTTGAGATTGAATTTGATGAAAAGAAAGAAGAATTATGTATGGCTTCATTCTTTTATCTGTATTTTAAAACTGGAATGCAATGGGGACCCAAAATCTATAATCAATTTTACATCTTATATAAATGTTGTAATTTAGCCATGTCTGTGTTTAATGACAACGATTTTGGAAAATCTTTTACTGAATTAATTTTAACAAAATTTAAGAATAATGAAATTCCATTACATTTGTTGAACAAACATCATGAATGTTTTTTATTAGAAGCTGCACATAGTTCAATGTATACTGAAGATTATAATGTAAGGAAAATATCACTCGAGTTATTGATGATATTCTTGGATAAGTTAAGCACTGATGCTCAGTATGTAGTTCTTAAGCACGCATTTTTAAAACCATTGGAGTCTGCTGTCAAAGACCAATTGATTGTTAAGATGAAAAACCTAATTATATTAAAACTAAAATCAAATCATGCCCTTGGATGTTTTCAAGGAATAAGACTTTTAGAACTTGTACAATTATGTTGTAATATTCCTGATAAACCTGGATTCTGTATTGAAAACAATATAGAACAAATTTTGGGCGCTATATCACTTTTGTTTTTATTATCAATTGATAAGAATGAAAAGTTGAATATGGGTAAAGAATTTTTAAACCATACTAAACAATTTGTGAACATAATCCAAAATACTATCAATCGAGCACGTGAACAGTACACATTAGAACAACAAGTTTTAGATGGTAAAATTATCGTTGAAGAAACCGATATACTAGTAAATGATATGGACTATTCACAATTATCCAAAAATGAAAAGAGAGATATTTTAGCACTGATTTATAATAATATTACATTAGTGCAGGCAAGGTTAGATATGTTGAAAGACTGCATCAAAGACCAATGATTTTCTATGTTAAACATTTAGGTTTAATATTTTTACCTAAATCTAAGTTACCTATTTTTCTGATAATAAATACAATTTATTGTACAAACTTCATTGTGCTTACATAATTGTGAAATGTATACAGTTATAAAGTTTTATATTGGTTATTTGTAAGATGTATTTTAAAATATAATAATATAAAAATATGCTGTTAATTTTTATTTTTAAGTATATGTATTTGTTACATTTTATATTTATATTTATTATTTTACTATGGTACTTACTAGTCTAATATTACTATAGATTTAATGTATAATGGAAGTAAGTTTTGGAATAAAATATCTGCTTTTATGGTCCCAATATTAAGCCAATTACTAAGTAGCAATCCTCGTTTAAAAATATTAATGATAGTACAAAAAACTTAAAAACCTACAGGGCGATTGCACATTAACTCTAATTGTTCTGAATTAATTGATAAAATTATATTATTGAATAGTTAATTGTCTGGTTTCAAGAATGTACAATTTGATGTGTATGACAATTTAAATATATATAAAGTTTGGAGTAATTAATGTAAATCTACGTTCTACATAGTTGAATAACAATAGTAACCTATACATTTCTATAGTGTAGTTTTAAACTGAGAATAAATGGCGGGGAAGTATAAAAATAGACATTTAGTAATTGTTTTTTTTTTATATATATATATTTTTTATGTTTTTGCCAACATTTTATATTATTGTTTCGCCATAATTATAATTGAAATGTTTTCTTATAATATATTATATTTTATGTGTAGTGTTCCAAAAGTAAATTGACCGATCCATAACATTATAGGGTAAAGGAATATAGATATTAAATCAATTAATATGGGAAATTAAATAAATATAAAATTTTCTTAGCATTTATAATAATAAATTGTTTAAATTCTGAGCAGTATTTTTGATATTTTGTTTTTTGAAATAGGTAGTAAAAATAATTCGATTTGTAACTTCTACTGTGGTTTCTCATAGAAAAATGGATGTACTAATTAATATTTCGATAAGTAGAAACTAAAAAGTAAAAATTTTTAAAAACCAATAAAAAAAAAAATACATTACCTATTAGCTTCGCTCAGATAATAATATTATTTATTAGGTGAAAACAGAATATATTATGATTTTATTTTAATTTTAATTCTCACTTAATAAGTTTCACGAGAATATATATAGTAATACGAGATAGAGGTGGTTCAGATTGAAGCTAGAATTAATAATAATTCATAAAGCAATATATACTTGAATTTTTTAGCAAATATTTATATTGGCTCTTTTTAGGAGATTCGCGTTTTCTTTACGTGATTTAAATTTTCATAAGTTTAGCTTACATTAATTATAAAAGAACTTAAATTTTGGTGTATTTAGGCCATTAAAATATAAACTACCTTTTTCACTAACCATTGGAAATTGTATCCTAGGCTGACAAATCATCTCCGTTCAGAATCGTTTTTCATATACAATGATAATTATCATTGGATTCAAATTTAACCCTCCTATAACATATAATAATGATCCATATGGCACCTAATGTACAGCAGAGCGGTACCCACTTACCCACTTTTTTTTTTTTACTTTATATATACACAAATTGCTATTCTATCTATTTGAAATTATGAATAGCAATAAAATAGGTACCTAATTTTAAGCGACTCAAAAAGTAAATTCAGAAGTTTTTTTTTCCTTTTTTTTTAATCACACGTTTAGATCGCATGTTTTAATGTTACGTACAATACTTGTATCGTAGCAACGTTGTA
Organism: Aphis craccivora; assembly: GCA_009835225.1. NCBI lineage: Eukaryota > Metazoa > Arthropoda > Insecta > Hemiptera > Aphididae > Aphis > Aphis craccivora. Next base: position 236,557 of record VUJU01000021.1, read on the forward strand.
ATGACAATACACTATAGTTGTATATAAAATCTAAAACTATAATTTATCGGATAACACAATCTAAGGGGAAACCGTTAGGTACTACGCCTTGCTTGTACATATTTGCATATGTATATAGAAGGATAAAGAACCATTTATTGCCTATATAGCTTAGCATGGGTAACTCGATAGGTAAATAGCGTTTAATGTTTTTGAATCAAGGGTAGACGAAGTATGGTATGCTAATAGTTGTATGTATAGTCGTGCCTATATTGCTAAGTTGGTATAGTTCGCACGAAACGTGTTAAAAATAAAGTATTTACATTATATATATATAATATACACAATTGTATTATTATTCGCTAGCCTTTGCCGCCATCGTCGAAAAAGATATCATCGTTGTTTATGCGTTTTGTTTTTGTGGTTTTTTCTGTACTGTATAGGCACTCTTGCCAGGGCGAATAATTTTCGCGCGTCGTTTCGTCCGAACGTCGGCGGAGGGTTGACTTCGAGACCGTGCAGCGGCAGCGGTAACCCCGACGGCAGCGGACAATCTCCTACGGATGGAAACATTGCAAAGGATGGTGACGGCGATAGTTACGAAAAGGATATCAAAACAAAGATACTTCAATCCTCTCTGCAACACGTCTCCCGACACGGATGGTCTAGGGATACTGTGGCCGCAGGTATTCAATTTTTTTTTCAATTATTATTTTTCTTATACAACGCTCTCATCGATATGTGATAAAAAAATTTTTTTTGAAATTTGAAATGAGCGTAGGTTGTAATGTAGTATATGAAAATCACTACTATTTTACATTTATTATTAATTTTTTTTTTTATAATAAACATAAAAAATTCTTAGCTGGAATAATTAAAAAAAACATTTATATAAAAAAGGCAAAAATAAATTGGTTTATTTGGAATCAGAATGACGTGAAACGAATTTATATACAAAAATTGGATCTGTATCTCATATATAAACAAATAAGCATATTATGTTTTAAAATCTGAGCCCTAGTAATAATTAATAAGCCATGTTATTATTATACTGTCAGCCGCCAGGTAGGTCGATTATTTTGTATATTTATCGTTGTAGCGATATCAAAACAGACGATAAGGATTGTGCATCCGAATCGCACGCCCATCAGCTGTGGTATAGGAAAAAGCCTCTTTAAGGTAGTCCCCCGGCCAATAGAAGACAGGTTCGACAAGTACACATTATAATATAATAATATTATGTATAATTTATAATTTTTAACATTGTTGTCCGCGGTTTAAACGCCGACTTAAACTAACTATGTTACTGTCGTCTTGTCACTATCCACTCGTATTTTGTATAGGCGCCGAAGAACTTGGTTATCCGGACACGGTGCACGGCCTGTTCCGGGACCCCGGGGCCGAGTTGGCACTGTACTTTTACTCGGCCAGCAACGATTCACTTTCCCGACTCCTGAGAGACGGCACGTTGCCGTCCCCCAGTGCAGAAAGGTATATACACTGCTGGCCATCGGTCATCGTTCACGTCCGCAGTCGTCGACACTCCTTAATTTCGTCGTTTTTTGATTGCAGCAAAGCCGAGCTGAATGCGTTCCTGACCAACGCCATCAAGACCAGACTGTTGATGCTCGAACCATACTTGAATCAGTGGCCGCAAGCGATCGCTTTGCTCTCCAAACCGTCTAACGCGCCGCACGCTCTGTCCAACCTAATGACTTTGGTCAACGACGTCTGTTACTACGCCGGCGACCGGTCCATAGACGTGCGTACAATATTGTATTAACCTAAAAATACCTAAAAACGCGTAATAAATTATAATACGCGCATGTTATATGTGTACCGTTTGCAGCAAGTCACGCGTCCCGCTGATTAAGTTTTTCCTGTATAGTCTCAATAATATTTATAAATATTTAATACGATTTCAAAAAGTTAATTTACTACGTTAGAAAATTACACATTCGATGAAATCCTCATTTTATTGTTTTATTTACTCAAACGTCATAGCTCGCGGGTACTCGAATAATTAAACACTGCAGTTGTTTTAATGTTTCAAAAACGTTATAGGCACTTTATAGTTAATGTAAATTGAAGATTTTTATAACGTCTAATTTGTCTTATAGTTTTGTTAGAAATGCTTTAATTCAATGGACATATATGACTTAGAAAAATTTCTATTTTTTAATACATAGGTACAATAAGAAAAAACAATATTAGTTGAATAGCCTCGCGTATATCCGACCACGTTACAACAATAACTAATTTGTGTATGTTTATCTCAACTATCCATATAGACACGATGGTATACACGGCGAATAGGCTTGGCCACCATTTACAAGTCCAGTGAACTGCATTTATTGCAAGACAGATCACAAGGATACGATGACACGTGGAGCTTTGTGAAAAGAGCAGTCGAGGAATGTGTGAAACTAGACACGATGCTCGAGAGTAACGCTCAGCTCGCCAAAGACGTCGTCACAGCATCAGTATCTACGGTAATTTGAATCAATTGGGAATCTATATTAAACTATCGTTTAATCCTACAATAATCGTATAATTTAAATTTATATGTATTTTTTTTGTTTTTTATCTAGGCCAAGAACATTCTGGGACTTTCGTGGAACAGATAATGCCGACTAGTTGTTCTTCTGCGTCTTCGTTCGTCGACTAGTATTATTATTATGAATATTTTTATATTTTTTGTTTTACACACTATTATTATCATATTGTAAAAAAAAAAATAGTAATCTCTAATAAATTAAACAAATGGGTGCCTATAATTTGTTACTAAAATACGCGGTGTTCACCTGTTTACATATTTTATTTGCGTCTACAGAATAAATAAAAATAACCTGGGTTATAAGGGAAAAAAAAACAAACTATCGAGTAAATATAATTGAAAATAGAAATCGTTTTTATTAGACGTAATTAGTAGACAAAATAGATTGCTTAAAATAATAATTATTATTAATAGAGCAAATGAAGAATTCAAAAAGTTATTAAATCGATTTTTAAATAAAAGGAATCGGTACATGCTATATGATTCATTTTACATTTCAAAAATTAATCTTATACATAATACGCTATTGTAATAATGCTCTTTCAAACTTCGAACCATATTTAATCTAGAAAGTCGTATGTCAAATACACACTTAATATTAATTAATATAGAATATATATTATTAATATTAAATATTATAGAAATTACAAAAGTAAAGCGTGATTTACCTAAATAACAGTCAAGTGAATGAGCAAGAACCTCTAGCCTAAATATAATATATTTAGTAGGTAGGTAATAATAAACATTTTTACACCAATTTAACAATAATTAAAGAGGCACTCTAGTAAACTTAATATTATCATAAATATTAAATTTATATTCATAATATATAATATAATATTTTAACATATTAAATAGTTTTAAACAATATTATTGGCCTTTCTGACAAAATAACGGTAAATCTTAACGTTAAAATATCACAGATTTTACTAATCGAAAAGCGATAGAAAAGTAAGGCATTTTGTTTCGTAGTCTATATAAATATAATATTATTGTAATACCCTACACTGTTTTTGAAAAACAATTTTTTATTGCTATAGTTTTGTAAAGATTATTGGTAGTATTATTATGATTGGAGACCAGTGTATCGTGTCTCAGATTGTCTATACCACCTATTTGTATACAGAGTGATTTTTAAACGTCGCAGACACTAATTCGCTTCATCAATTGTTATAAGATTAAATTATTTTAAATATATCATCATAAAAACTTTTTTAATTCTGGCTATTATTTTAAATTTAATATTCGGAAGAAAAATACATTTTATTAAATTGTTGATATAAGACATGTATCACACATTGAGTTGGTAGTATTTTATTAATACCATTTTAAAGAATATTGGATGGGTACACCATCAAAAATAGAAAAATATTTTTTTTACAGAATATGAAATGTCTTAAAACTGATTTTGATTAAAACAAATAAAATACTGATGAAACATTATTTAGTTAAGAATTATTTTCCTTACATTAATATGTTTAAAAATTGTTGAATTAAGTTTTTGTATATTTATTAACATATAATTATTTATTTCAAATTCTATAGAAAAATTTTTTTTCTTCTACATCAAAACAATTGACTGAAACTGATGAGTATCTCAACGTTAAGCAAAATTCACGTTTTATAATATTATATAAACATGTTTTATATATTATAAGAGCAATACAATTGAATGGCAGTTTGAATTCCTAAGCTTTACACTCGAAACTTTTGTCGAAACAAAATCTGAGAACACCGCGGTTAATATGGGAGACTTAATCGGAAGCGATAACTCTTTTTTGAAACCTCGCTGTTTTAAATTTGCATTTATTATTCGTGATGGATATCTCTGCTACAGGAACTGCACCGCGGTTATCAATAGACAGCAATGACGGTAGTGACGCAAAGTTTGAAACGATCTCTTCATCGTGTGTGGATTCGTAATGCCCTTGGTCGCTGACCGTCTTGTTTTGAAACCTACACGAGCGAAAAACGATTTATCATTCAATGTCATTGAATGGTTTTATATATATATAAAGTCTGTAATGTCTGCAGACATCGCAAGATCGTTCGACCACTCACCTCAATCTCCGGTTTTCAGTACGACTACTCTTAGTTTTTCTTTTAACGGTTTTCTTGTCTTCGCCGCTCTTACCGCGGTCCGACCAATTTTCCGACGAAAGATTTCTCTTCACCGAATCGTTGGAACGTTTGTGCCTATTGCTGTAACTAACCCTGAGTACAAAATTGTAAATATTATATAAATATTATAATATATAACATTTATAATACCTTCTATAAGTATTAAGAGACCATACCTAACTTAACAATTTTAAAATTTAATGATTTGGTATCCGTGTATTTATCAATTTCTCGTTTTCTAACAGTATCTAGTAACTATATTATAAGAAACTGAGATATTAACTATTAAATGTATTACACTATGATTATTGAAGAACTAAAAATCTAATAGTAAAATCGCCACAAAGCGTCAGTAACTATCTAACATTTTATGATATATCAATTATAGGAATCATATCTAACAGTAATTGGTATTAACATAATAACAACTAAGTAATATGTTGTATTGTTTTATAAACTGTGTAGTACATCTGTGATATTATTATTTTGGTATTCATAACGTCAAAATTATATATTTAGGTAGTTAGAAATTGAATATTATTTCAATATTTAATAATAATGTTTGGTCTTATAGCTACCTATTACAACATTTATAATGCATTATTGCAATACGGAAATTAAAATTTAGTTTAAAAAAATACTAACTTATTATATAGTATTTTATTATATAATGGGAAACAAAAATAATATTAAAACCATGATAAACAATATTATTATACTTAAAATTACAATTAATTTAACTATAATTTAATAGAATTATTAAACTTAAAAAAATGTTCTTCGAAACAATATTTACATTTTTTGAGTTACTGCCCTTTAGAATTCATAGTAGGTACCAATATTAAACGTATAAATCATAACAATCTTGTAACTCACTTAGATGTGTCGTTTAAGCTGTCGGTAGACGACGATGAGCTCGGCACTACCGTCTGCTGAGACCGGGACCGTCTCCTAGTATTTGGTTTCGACCGGGACTTTTTCCGGTCATTTCTACCAGGAACGTCCAATAACAGAACGCTGTTGCTGCAAGCTAAAGTCTCCGATGGAGTGGTACACGTGGATCCTCCGATTATTCCGCCGCCACCGCCGAAGTGTCTCCTCTTTCGCTCTCTCTTCTTGCCTGTCCGCTTCTTTATAGCGCAATCTGAACTGGTAAAGTCATATATACTGTCCGAGTCAGTAATGCGGCCATAGAACATAGGTGAGAACCTGAACACTGTCTTGTCACTAAGCGGGCTTTCACTCCTCGAACTTACTGGGCTCTTCTCGTACAACATGTCCGTGGACAGGTGCAGTGTAGACGGATACTGTTCAACCGTGATTGACGGTACCGGCTGCTGCTGTGAGTGACGAACAAGCGCTTCTGGTTCAGAACCAGAAGTGTAAACCTTAAGGCCATTAGTGGTTATACCAGACTTTTGCGTTTCTGTTTCGATCTCTGTATTTTGGTAGTGATGGTTCGCCCGGTGGTCTGTCTTCAGGTCCGCAGTTTCCGTGTCGAAGCCCTCATCATCATTTTCGGAGAATGTCGTCTCCGAGTCCATTTCCCTGATCTCGGGCGTGTGAATCAGTGGTGATACACGTCTTGGTTCTTCTCCGCAGTCCAATGGGCACAGCCGGGTATTCGAGTTGCAACGGGATGGACCTGAACTGTACCCAGATGAGCTGAGGTTTGACTCCGAGGCTATTCTGTCGGCCCGGGAACACATAGAAAATGGACTAAGATAACACATGCCTCCTCCGTTTTTTGACGAATCCGTACCGTTTTTTGTGGTCACCGATTCCGTATCTGAATCACTCATACACGTAACAGTGATGACCGGCGGTGGAGCGGGTAGATCCAATGATATTGGTTTCTCCATGTCTTTCAACATCTTCCGGTTGAGTGGTTTCTCTTTATGTGGTGGTGGAGACCCAGGAAATTCCATACTTGGTGAATTAATAGGTGTCGCTTGTTGTATTACTAGCGTAGGTATGGACAGTTGTTTCGCTTGAGCCATTGGTAGTTCGGTTGGTACTTGTAATGACGGTGGTTCCTTGATACAAAACATGTATACAATTTTAAAAATTTGGGTAAAAATTGTCTTTAAAAAAAAAAAAAATTAAAAACCTGCTGCTGCTGGTAGTTGTCCATATCCTTCAGACAACTGAACGCTGACTTTCTCGATATGATGGGTGTGGGAGATGGTGATGGCGCTGGCGTTGGTAGCTCGTGTATCGGTGATAAACAATCCATACGATAGTTGGGCACTTCGAGTAGTATGGATGGAGGATGTTGCAAACTGTTCATTGGATTATTTGAATTGTTTCGTTGTGAGCTCAACATGTCCACCACGGGTAGCTGATGAATGAAAAATGTAATTAATACAATATATTTAATATTAAACATATTTTTATAATTGATTGATAAATTAATAATACATATTTATTTCACATATACATTAATAATCGGTGTATTTCAACATCACTCGACTCACTTGAATCACATTGGAATAACGATATCGCGTAGGGGATTCTTTGCCACCATTTGGCGAATGAGCACTATTTGACATTAATGACTCGTCTTCACTACCCACTACTTCGTCTTGCAGACTTGAGCAACTTGGTGTTGTAGATGCTGATAAGTAATTACTCATTTCCGTCATCGCCATTGCCGTATTGAAATTTCGAAACATGGCCAAAATCGAATCAGCGCTCATGGCTTTTTGTCCCGTTTGTTGATGATATTGGTTTAGCGATAATGTATTCGGATTTCGGTTTTCTATTAAAACCATTCTCAAATTAATAATTTAAACAAAGCCAACACAATTTATGTACATTAACTAATACGTTTCTATTTTTTAAACCATATAATTTAAAAATAAAAAACAACACGAATGATTAAATAAGTAACTTAACAAGATTTTTGCACAAAGCTTAAATTATTAACTCCTGTTAGAGCGATATAAATATACCTAGTACACCTTCTAGACTGGACAAAGAATCACTTCCTTGATTGGGACAGGGTCTTCTCAAAGTTCGTTTAGATTGATTATCTACTTCTGAACTTGTTGAACTCATTTCTGATTGAAATTTATTCATCAGCCTGGCAAATGTGACTTTCTTTTCAATTTTTTGAACAGCTTCATCTGAATTATAACATTTGGTTAATATTTGTCGTTAGCTCATGAGTACCTATACCGAAAATAGATTATATGTATCACCTATTGAACAGTCGTTTGAAAAGCTCGTTTCTTGTGAAATGTTCGACTGTGGTAAGAGAATGTCATTGGGCCCGATATTATTAGTCGATAGCTTGTCGACTAAGTTGATTTCGTCGTTGAAACTGGCTTGTCGTTCGAGCCCAGGTGATATGAGCTGTTGAAGTATTTCTGACTTATCAGCTATAGTGGTACGAAATTTTGATGGAGAAGCGCTTTTTTGTTTGGCGCGGTATTGATTGAATCCTAAAATAAAACGATTATTCTTAATCAACAATATACACAAACACTCCACTTTAATTCATCATATTTATAATATATATTGTCTTATATTTACAAGACATAAATTACGTGCTATGTATAGGTTAAAATATTATGTACAAGCTAAAATACGTATAGTGTTGTATAGGTATTATTGTAATTATACTTATAATAGTAATAATAATAAATGTAAAGCTGGGCATTAACGAATTAAAAGTTAAAATTAAGTCAATTAACTCTTTACTTTTATTTCAATTTAACTTTCAACTTAACAAGCTACTTTTTTTAAAGATTAACGTGATAACTTTAAAGAAATTTTATTCAAAACTTTAAAAGTATCTAAGTTAACTTAATTTTCGTCTAAAGAATTTTGAATGAGTTTTTTAGAAAATGAGGTTTTTAATAGCTAGTTAATACTTTGATATATAATTTTAAATTTTCCTACTAATTTTCTTGGACATAAATAAAAACTATCTAAAAAACAATATAATGAATTTTTTATTTTGCAAATTAGAAAATTTTAACTTTAAACTAAGTTAAATTACTTTTTTTTTCAAAGTTAACTTTTAACTCGACGAGTTAACGAAAAAAAATATGAGCGACTTTTAACTTAACTTTATTATTTTAAAATAACTTAACGAGTTAAAAAAAAATTATTAACATGCCCACTGCCCAGCCTTGAATAAATGTACATCATATCATATTATTTAATTTCTATAAATAATTGTTAGTATCAAATAACAAAAAAAAAAAAAAAACGATATGATGTAAGTCAATACTTATATATACACGAATAACATTAATAAGAACACTAATATAATAATAATAATAAAAGATCGTGTTAGAGAGCAAGTCCAGGTGAGGTGCCAATATATATGTATATGTGTGTATGTGTGTGTGTATTTATATATATATACACAATACATTTGTTATGTATAATGTATTTAATTGTAGAAATATAAATATAGAAATAGAATAAATAGTTAAAATATTGTAAAGTGCAATGCGGTGCGAATAGGTGAAGGGTTTTGGGAGAGGGTGTATAGTCGACACCTTACTCGGAACTTGTGGCCTGAGCAAATCGTCCAGGCTGAACGTACGGGCCGTCCGGCCCGTCTGTAACGGACTTGTGAGGCTCATTAATGAAGGTTTTCGTATACCCAATCGTCTGAGGAACGTTTTCGGCTGCGGCGGTGGCGAGTTACCACCCTCCGATGGTGTGGCGCCGTTTGTTCTCACAGTCGGCACCAGGAGCTCGCCCCGTACACTCGACATCCGCCCGGAAGCATTCACTGTAACTATATAATTATATGATATTAGCACAGTGTATTTGTATCAATAACGTATATCACCGACCACCGGCTAATTTCATGTATTGTAGTGTGATACAAAGGTCAAAACGCTCACAAAGGTATGTCAGATTTACTCATAATATAAGTTACAATAAAGGGGTAATTTCGTGGAAAACATTTTGGGTAAGAATAAAAAGAAAATGGTGAACTAGAGTATATTACTATTATACTTGCGATCAATAATTCTACACGAGATTCAGCCGAATTACTGAAACGTATAAAGTGTTTGGAAGCTAAGCCCAAATAACGCCTATGTAAGGGGCTGTGAAAAATATTGTTAACACTATCGGTACCTACTATGTATTGTCTATTATAGCGGGTTTCAATGTAACAAAAAACTGTGAACGACAAATCGCTTTTAAAAAAACGAGTAACATGATCCGCTCGTTCGGAATGTTTCCTTTAAAATAGAGTACGCACATCATAGTGTATAAATGTACAGATAGATAGTTATAGGTACAATAACCACATAGAAGGTGACAGTCGTTTTAACAAAGAATAGATAGACGTAACAAATATATTGTTATTATTATTACTTATTGTCACTGCGTTATTTTTATTATTCCGACATTAAGCGTTCCTAGCTTATTTCACATTTGTTATCTGATTATACTATACAGTATAGTACATAAGTTAGACGCGTATAAAATGTTATAAATCAACTAGATAATATATTATATTGTATTTACCGTTTTAAATATATCAACAATTAAAAAAGCATCAGGCTTTTCAAACTTGTTTATTGAAATTAATCGTTTTAAATAACTAACAGGATGGGAATATATTGAAATATATTAGTAAACATAATACGAGTATAATATATACTATTATTTTCAAAAACTATACTACGAGTCTAAAAGTTTTGCTTAGAAGAGTACTTTTTTTTTTTTAATTAAAAGTTTTATTTTAATATAGTTTTAGTTACAGAAGATATATTATTATAGAATTGTAATAAATTTAAAACTTCAGTACTTGCCATTAGAATTTATCAAGTTGATAATATGTGGATGAAAAAAATATACCATGATTTGAATTTTCTTTCAGCACTCAATTTAGGTTAAAATAATAAATGTTTCTTGATTTAATTTTTAAGTGACTTTATCATCATATTATCAATTTATTTTATTATTATTATTTTGTGTATAGATTTTTATATTTTTATAAATGTTTTACATGTTACTATTACTAGGTATTCATACCGTGTGGCCAGGGCAAGCTAGGTAAAGTAGAGCATACCCGCAAATAAAATTGTAATATTTATTATGTTGAATGACGATGCGACTTACACATTAAAATTTTAATTATTTAATGATTCTTATTTGAAAGAAATTAGATGAATTTTTTCGTATAAGCAATTTCCTTATGGAGCACTTGTATTTTATGCAGTGTTGGTAAAAGATGACCAAATAATCATCTAAATAAGAATAGATAATTCATTCAACATTTATCTAGATAAAATAATATTATATAACTTTGTTAGATTGGCTACCGCACGGCCCGTATTATTATTATAATATGGATGACTGTTGTAGTAGAAGGAGATATCCATGTTTTTTATGTGGTGATTGAAAAGGCTGTGCCAAGCGCTTATCGATATTTTTGAAAATGTAATTCCAATATTTTATGCCATTGCAATCGTTGCATATTGAATATTTTCATTATCAATACACTTGTGTTATATTATAAAACCAGTACATTGACAAATTATAATATTATTTTATCGCCAACCAAAACAAGAAATACATATGGATTTTTATCTACAAATAAATTCTAGATTGCAATTTTTATCAATAAAATACCTTTTTTTTTTAGTTTTAATTTAAACAATTTATTATAGTGCTTTATAAAGTATCAGCGTAGTATTTATAATATAGATTATAGGTAGGTACAAACAATACGGGATCTACTGACTTGTACCAAAACAAACCAAATTTTTGGTATTTCCTTACGAACCGACATCATAATATAGGTATGTACAGGATCTACCTAACTTGTATATATATTATATAGGTAATGTGTATATATATTATATGCCTACCTTTATGGTTATACAAGAACATATTATATAGTAGGCGAGGTGGTTAAATCTCATTTGTTACTCACAGTGTCTACTGCGTTCGGCTTCTTCGGATAATATTTTCTCAATTTTTTCAGGTACGTGACGTTTGGCACACCATATTATTCCCAGTATGCCCATGACCACGAACACAGTAAGTAGACCCAACCAAAATGGTTCTTGAAGCATTCGATCCGTTAACGGCTTGTACGTGATGCGAAACATTTTCCTCTCGCACTGATCACCTGTAATACAATAAATTTAAGACATATGTATACATATAACGTGTGACGTGAGTCAAATTCGTAAAGGTAACCCTATACGACTATAATATATGTGTTTATGTTGCTATTTTTTTTACTTGTTTCTTATATACTTGTATAGTAGTTGTAGTATTTATATTGTATACTAGATACATTATTTTCATTTTATTTCCCAATTTGTAGTTTACAAGTAGGTAGGTACTGGGTAAAAGTCAAAAGTACTTACCCGTCCAGAGGGCATAACACCTGCACTGGTAGTCGGAATCGCCCAACGATACACAATCGCCCCGGTCCTTGCATGGGTTCAGCTCACATGGTTTGATCTTTTCATCGCAAAACCGTCCCATGTATCCATACTGGCATTTACATTCGAAGCCATTACTACCAGCTAAGATACATTCACCAAAAACGCAATATCCCAGATCACAGTACGTAAGCGAACAGAACGTTCCTGTATACATCAAGTAATAGTTAGTGTTATATAAAACAAATAATAGTAACTTATTTTAAAACGTATTTAAACGCGTAGAAATACCGAAAAATTGTCGTTCATAATTTTAGTTTGATTTTTTCAATTTTAAGTTTTTGTTTTTTACTTAATTGGATTTATTTAAAGTTCCTCGTCACATTGTGTAAATTAGCTCGACTAAGTATTGAGCATTTCATGTTTGTTTTACTTTTTACTTTTACATTTATTTAAAAAAAAAATAAAAAAAAAATTAAAATTACATATAAGTATATAACTATTGAATTAAATATATTATTATTATGTATATGTAGTTATGTTTGATTAAAAAAATAAAAGAAATACTAATGAAACTTGATTTCGCATTTAACACTTCAATTTTTATTACTATAACCTATGTCAAATATTAATACATAAAAGTTACAAACTTTGCTAATTGAAAAATGTTTTATGCAAAAATATTTTTATCTTAATTTTAATTTTTACATACTATTTTTTGTTTTATGGCCGTATAATAGTTGTTATAACGTGTTTGTCTTTTTATAATATTTTCCGATTTCATAAGACTATATTAATGTAAAAATATAATACGGCTTACAGCTTATCATAAATATTTTAGTGCATAAGCTTATTTTCGTCATTCAATAACAGTATGTAAATGTTGCTAATAATTATTATTAGATAATAATATAATCTATAGTCATTTTTCACTTCACTCGTTGACCATTGTGTGCAATACCCGCGAAAGTATATTACATTTTCAAACTAGTACTCGTATAGGTAGGCACTTAATATGATATAAACTACTTATGAATTTATTTAAAAATCGTTTATTTACCAGTATAGTTTCCTTGACACTTGCAGTGGTACGTGTGTGTGGCTTTTCGGACGACACATGTACCACCGTTTACGCAAGGGTTGGGTTTGCAAGACTCGATTCTTGTGTTGTTAGCTGTTTCTGGTATTTTTGCCAAAGCAACAAGTTTCTTTTTGGATTCAGCATCTATATATTATACACAGGATAAATAAATTACGACATATTTCATTTTATAATGATTATGTAGATTTTTTTCAAAACTATATAATATAGTGGAAACATGCAACTATTAAAAAAATATATAATATAATACAATATCATCACGCACGAGAATTATCGGAAGTGGTGGGACCCACTAGGCAGACAGCAGGTATACCTGAGAGTAAGTAATAATTCAAATGAGTCTGTTAATTTTTGTTAGTATTTAAATAAGCAGTTTGTTGTATAAATAACTTTAAAAAAATCATACTTTCAGAAACGAGATTTTTGTTTAATCGCAAAATATATAAATAGAACGATGTGCTGTATTCAAAACATTTTCACAGTTTTCATATGAATATATAACTCACGGCAAATCCAGTAGAAATAGTTAATAAAAAAATGCGTAAAAATAATACATCAATATAACTAGAACAGCTGCTTTAAATCGTTTATGATGTGAAAAAAACCTTAAACGTTTCACGAGAGATCAAAAGGTACAACGCATAAAATATAGATAGTACACAATAAAATACGTAAATAATATCATAATCGTACGATACTAACCGGGTTTGACATTTACTGAAATATTTGCGGATGCTATATCCATCGCCGGCTTTTGGCCATACACGACAACTACGGATATCGAGTTAAGAAACGAAGTGATCGATATCGGCACGGATTTTGGTTGTTCAACATTTTCACACAGTAGCCACCAAGTTCCGTTCTCAGCAGCGTAATGATCGTGGATCTCGATAACGGTTGTTGATTGCTGACCCGGACATACAGTACGGCCTAAAGCCGTATCCACTGAAAAAATATCAATTGAAAGATATTTTCATGACGAGAATCAGTTAAGAAGACATGGCACTCATATGTCGATGACGATCATTAATATATTTATAGGAACTACTGAAACGGTTATAGTTTCGATGTATTTATTTTTTGAAACTCTTACTTTGCGCCGGTACCACTCGGTTAAACTGCAATTGGATATTTTGCCCTATCGCAGCTAACAGTCTTTGTTTGTATCGCAATTTAGGAAAGTGCATCGGCAACGGATAATTTAATCTATACATGAATCCGGACGTGTCATTCTCTAGTACGATTGCGCGTTCTTCGTCAAAGTCCACCACTGAAATTCATTATTTTTACGAACAGATAATGACATATAGTCGTAGTTTTTTAATCGTTGTTGTAGTCTTACAATAATGTAATCCATACGTACCCATTTTGTACGCTATTTTGAAACCTCTCCCCCGCGGTAAGCGGTTTGTAGAGTATTCGATATTAACGCTCTCGCCTTCCGACAAAAACGCACCGTCGTTAATTGAGTTCCGATATCTAAATGGAGTTATATTGTCTGCAGTTCTCGACAGATATAACTTGAAGGTTTGAGAATCATCCAAGTTATAGTCAACAAAATCGATCCATATACGATGACCGACTAAAAGATGAAAAATTCATATTAATATTGCACTCACGAGTCAAGATTGTACAATGGTTTTATAGCCACCACCCAAGTCGTCACCTGGTGCTAATATCATGGTGACGCAATTGAGATTTGGAAGTATGAAGTTAGGATAGTTTGGACTGACAACTTCCCCTTCAAGAGCGGACAGTGTTTGGGACGGACAACCGGACATGTCTACGGTATTCCATAAGAGGTGAAAACCAGAACTGGACACGGAGTAGTCAGAATGGAAATGCACGAACGCTTCATTCGAATCGGTAACGAAGATGTAACTGCAACATCACGTGCATTTGACATTATTAAATTGTTGTAGATTTATGTTAGTTATGATTTTAATTGTTAAATATATAACAGATAAATTATAATGCGAGTGTTAAAGTAAATAAAAAAAAAATAATCTCACTCTTCCAGATGACTTCCGCGGTAACCGCAAACCGTCATTGTTCGGTTTTCGCGTTCTTTTGGTTCCACCACGGCAACAAAATCGTAAAGGCAATCGGCTTGTGGCTCTATGTTTATCGAATCAAACTGGAACACTATGCGTGACTGGTACGGGCCGACCACGTGTATCCAATAGTCCAAGTTGTGATAATAATTGGCCGGATAATTTAATGACGTTATTATTCCTTTTGTGCCGGTCATTGTGGTATTTAAATTGTAATGATCCTGTAATTCTTGTATCAATAATTTTAACAATTAGATAATTGTAAGTTAGTATATACATCATCCATTGATGGTATTAGATAATTCATTAGGTAGCATTCGTTAATTCTAGTATTATTCGGTTTTCCTATGTCATGATTAGCCAATATATCCTGAACAATTTATATTTGTTACATAATATTGATTAAAAATCAGAAATTACTAAAATTGTTATAAGAAAATTAAATGGGGGGGGNNNNGTAAATGATTATGATTTAACATTTAATATATGTTTTTTATATACCTAATATAGTTTATTTCTGGAACGTACCTATGTTTTTAATGAATTTTAATGTTATTAATTAATAAGTTATGTACCTATCTAATTCTGTTTTTGATTAAGTTTTTTCATTATTCAACAAAAATTTTTGAGGAAATTTTTATTAAAAAAAATATTTTTTGTTGGTTTTAACAATAAAAAAAATTGTATTTTTTACCAATTCCAATGCTGGGGTCAAACACTCGACCGGGTTTCAATATCGATCGACACATTACGAAAACCATAGTTTGGTATTTTGTCGTCATGTAAACATATTTATTTTTACCGAAAAAGTTTTTTTATTAGCCATCCCAGTTAAAACTTGCCTTTATATGAATATTTCTATCGTTATATTCCTTATATCTATCTATTAATATAAGTGACAACATCGCACTCAAAACAACGTTATGACATAATATTTTTATCGTTATTATTATTATAAAACTATAGATACTTACTTGTTTGGTTTTTTTTACAAATATACCCTCCGACCGTGTTACAGTTGTTGGCGGTCCAGTAAAGACCCCTGGGTAGATTTACGGGTGGCGACGATAGCCAACTAATCGCGAGACACATATCCTTGTATGTCAATGCGTTCGCATCGTTGGTTGCTAACCAAGCTGTGGATATATATTTCGGTTGTAATGATAATTTATTTTAAAATGTAAATTACATTTTTTTTTTAGAAAATACCTAAAACGTACATAACGTTTGACAAACCTGAAAATGTATCTGTTGAGTTGTCCACCCAGTACCAGGATTTATCATTCCATGTTCCGCCCAACCAATAAATCGCTGATCTGCTGTCCGTCGATTCCCGGATAAAAGATTCAACAAACTGTTCTTCCTCGGAATTATGGACGCTCGTCAATTCCGCCTTGGAAAACGACACACAAACACGTTTATAAACGGTTTTTAAAAATCTCCTTAGTTCTGTATTTATAGTAAAATAGTATAGAAAGTACTTTAATTCCATTGCAGATACTTCTAGCTGTGTGCCAAGACACTTCCGGGTAACTAGCAAATAAATAACACGACCCATTGAACATTTGCTGTCTCGCGTCGTCACACTCGTTATTGACTGTTTATCACGCACAACATAAAATTCGATTAGAAAATAATATTGCCGCACCTGTAATATGTATCACTGTGTCGTCCGACATTCTTTACTTACCGTGTTCGGCAGATACGCGAGCCTTAAATCCACTGAATGTGTGTGAATAGTCGGACACAAAATGTATCCTCAACTTAGTCCTCTTTGTGACGAATCTAGTTAGTTTTAGTACGTCGCTCTTGTCACCACAGTGTTTAGGACCCTCGTTATCATCACCCGGAATTAATTCTACGTAATCGTAACTGCAACTGTAAATCATCATATATTTAACTTTGATAGGTTTATTTTTTATTAAATGATTATGTCTTTAAACGAAACGAAAAAAAAATAGACAATAATTTATGCAAATTAGATGTTCACAAAAAATGTTGACACTTCATCAAAGATTATTACAAAACACTCATCAATTTATATCAAATAATGAAAAATATAAAATATTCGTAATTAATAAACAGTTAAGAATATAATTAAACTCAGCGTATCCATATTACCTACTTCATTTATAATTATATATGAATGTGCTAATTATTTACTATTGTAATTATTATATATATTTATATTTATGTATTTTAAATTAATAATTAACTTTATATATTTGTTTAAACTGATAGTTATGTAACCTATCTATCTATCTATCTACAGGGTGTCCCGTGAGGATTTACCCATTGTGATATCTCCTGAAATAAGGGACATATCATAATTCTGATTTCACAATAATACTCACAGAGACATGAACTACAATTTTTTTATGTTTTAATTTATTTTAATGTTTTGGTAAAAAAGTTAAAAAATATATTTTTTTATTTAATTATTTTCAAAAAAATCGAAGATAGCCATTTTGTAGAGTTAATTTTTTTGAAAATATTGACGTTTAAACATTTTGATTTCATTAAACTCCAGATTTTTAATATTTTTTTCTAGTTTCTAGAAAAACAGTGAATTATTTAATACCATATAGTGGCATAGTGGCAACAACTTTACTATAGATAACCTGTATGTGTCCCGCAACCCGCATGCTCGTACGGGCAATCCTTTTTCTAGAAACTAGAAAAAAATACTAAAAATCAGGAGATTGATGAAATCAAAATGTTGAAACGTCAATATTTTCAAAAAAATTAACTCTACAAAATGGCTATCTTCRATTCTTTTGAAAATAATTAAATAAAAAAATATATTTTTTAACTTTTTTACCAAAACATTAAAATAAATTAAAACATAAAAAATTTGTAGTTCTTGTCCCTGTGAGTATTATTGCGGTATCAGAATAATTATATGTCCTTTATTTCAGGAGATATCACAATGGGTAAATCCTCACGGGACACCCTGTATATATATATATACTCTATTATACATATTTTAATGTTCGAAATTTTCGAAATTCGGGTAGAAAATATTCATAATTTCAAAACATTCATTTCAGAATAAACACAGATGTATATTGTATAATTCTCATCTAACTGTTAATTAAATGTAAATTTAAACTTACGTTGATTCATTTTCCAACATTAGTTCTTCGAATTCAACTTCAATCTGATAACCTCGAGGCACTTCTACGGTGAAAGTACAATCTTGGTTGTCAGGATAAGGTTGTGGAAAGCCTGGACTTGAGACCGAGGCGAACCTCATCTCGCTGGTTAATTTCATCGTGACATTACAACTCGATTCATCCGGATCTAACAATATAATATACAAATAAATTTTACAAAATAGATGGTCAATATATTTCTCATAATTTTTTCTACACATATAATGTATTAAAAATTATATAGTATGATATACAGTGTAAACCAAATCGTTACCATAATCGTTTAAAGAGGTGTGCTGTTGCATTTGGCATAGAAATCGATTTTTCACAGAGCAATCGCGGTCGTTCCAGGTGTAAGACGAATTTCGATTAAAGTACTTGAGTAGCCGATTTTGGGGCCTGTACACTTGTCTTAGTTCAACACAGTCCTGTCTACTAAGTCCGTCGTCGTTAGGCTGTTTCGAATTTGGACCACTGTATGGTTGATGTATGTGTCCTTGATACCAATCTACAAAATAAACGAGAAAACATATCCACCAGTTATCATATATTTATCTGCGCCAAATTATTTAATAACATTTGCACATCAGTGACCAATTATCATTGGTGTATTACGTATAATACCAATTAATCGTATAAATATTTAGTAAGATTCTTTTTTATATTCATTTTATGCAGCACTATTAATAATTTGACTTACTGGAATAAGTAAACGGCGACGAATCTGTCCATTTGAAAAACCCTTCGTTGTTCATATCCGTAGCTCCGATCCAATACGGAGCGTTGTCACTGTAATTTGGGCTTAATAAAAAAAAAAAAAAAATCAAAGCTTAACATTCATACAAACATTTTTCATATTGACCGAATATACCGTAATATCATACCCACATTATTTAAGCGAATGTGTTCACGTCACATATAAATTTCAAAATAAATACAAAAACATATTTTATCCATAAACAATTAGAGCTATTTCTGATTTATATCTTATAAACCTTTTTCGTATTTAGTGTTCATGATAATAGGAAATAAATTATTTGGTTAATAATACGACTGATTATTTATCTCATAATATGTCAAAAATGATTTAAAACAGTCAAATGAAATAATTAAACAGTGTCGTGAAAACATGTAGTTTATATTAAACTTCTGAAAAATCATCTACACATATTAAATATTCTTCATTTAAATAGTAACTACTACGATTTTTTTAAATTATGTATTTTATGATCTTAGATAATCTTTATTATATTTGTTCACACTATGTATACTGTATATATATACATCCCTTTGATCCCTGATCAACCTGACCCTTTGACAACAACTGATGCGAATGGTCGTATAAAGGGAAAGCAGGTTTGCTTTAAATATGGTATGGTCAGTTTGTTGCGTAGAAAGTCAGATGCGTGACAATATTACGTGAGTTCCAAACATTTATTTTTGTGTTAGGCTATTAGAAAGGATATTATAACAATATATTGTGCCTCCAAATTAAATAAAATTTAAAAATAATGTCGGCTTAAAAAAATGTCCAGAGTTATCGGAACATAACAATCACTGCGACTGTAGTAAAATTTAAATATTTTACATATGTACTTATTGTATTTATTATATATACATAATAACCTTGCGATTATGAATAATATGCAAATAATTTAAGTGAAAAATATATACTCAAAGAATTATTGTTTACAAGGGATGGTTTCTCATCATTAGTACGTTACCTAATGTCATAACTCACTATCTATCTTATCATGAAATCGATTTTGTTACCTCACACTATTAATTTTGTTAACACAACTTTTCTGGAAAACAGAAAATAAAGATTCTTTTAAAATTATATCACAAATAAGAAACAACGCCGATTTACAACGTATATGAAATATATATATTATACTACTCTTATAATATTATGTACAGATATTTAAATATGCATCTTACCTATTAATCAATATTGTATCGATGAGCATTTGAGTCCGATGACTGTCGATGCTGGCCAAATGACCTCCACCACCATTTTGAGTGCAATATTCTTCAGCGTCTTCCCAGTTGAGTAATTCGTTGACGATGGTCAGACACCGGCCCGCTCGAAGTGACACGGAACCGTATGGGCACTGGGACACTACTTCTGGTATTGGTTCGGCCCGGTACGACACCACCAGAGTTGGCACGTGCATTGATGCAGATGATGACTCCATCAGCACCACGTTCGTCTCAGAGACCATAGACATCTGTCGTCTGGGACCGTCGGCCGGCGCGCAGTAAAACCACCCGACTGCGCCATCGGTGAGCCGAAACAAAGTGCCCGGACATGTAGTGGTTGACTGGTGAATTGGAAGTGTGTCGATCTGTGCCACATATACAGCAATGATAAAATTATGTCAGTATGTCTGTATATAACTTAGGTATTAGCCGGGAATATTGGTATATTATAGCCAATAGAGATATTATGTTTATAGGTACCTATAGTATTATAAGTGGTTAATTTTGTCTAGGTGTAAAAATATTTTTATATTTAACTATCATCATCGAATAAGTAGCTAATATCATGTTTATCTTAATTCAGTGTGATTAATTATCATTACACTGTAGATAAATTTTACGGATTTACTTTATAGGAATCATATATAACATACGTAGGTAACAAAACGCATGTTCTATGATTGTTTGTAATATTTCCTCATTAATTGACATATATTACAACTTATAAGTGATTAAATTGTATGTGTAGGGTGTTTATTATTGGAAGTTATAGATTAATTAATAAAACATATCATAACTTATTAACATTAATCCATTAATGTTCATTGATATTTGATATATTTTTTTTTTTATTATATAAAAAAAATATACACAGACATATTTTAATTGTGTTTGTGGGTGTGTGGGCAGCTTCATAATATTTCCTTTTATGAATAAATTTTTTGTGATACCTCTGATCATCTATCATTATTAAATTACATAATTACAATAATGGTTTTATAAAAATGATCTTTTTTACCCTAAATACGTACCTAATATCGTAATATACACGTATTATATTAATATATGACTATCAAATTAGGACTTCTTACCAAGCTCATAATCTTCGGGAAACTGGAGGTTAGACCAAGAGTCACGTCTTAAGTTATTATAATCACTCGACACTTACAAATGGTTATACCAAAACCGTTGGTTATCAATAAAATCTATAACGGAAATTTTGTCACAAAAAATTAGACGGTGGAGACAAATGCAAAGAAAACAGCTGTGACGACCATTTTTTATGAAACGGTCTTACTTAAAATTCAAAATAACTACGAGTGTCGTGGTCACCGTTAAACGCGAGAACCGTAAATAATATTATTAGTGTCATTAGCAGTCGCCTCGGTCGTATTTATAAAACTTAGATCGCAACGACTTTCAACGATAAAATAAATGTTTCGGTGACAACATTCCAAACACGTCATTTACGGATTACACAGTGAGGTTTTATAAATCTACGGTGCTCTGCAATAACAGCAAGTTTTACTGGAGACGACTTCTATATATATACATATATATAACATTAGGTATTCCTTATAATATATTATTATTTATTTATTTTAGTTCAATCGCGATAAACAGATAACCTCTATAATTTCTGTATTTTGTTTTTCGTTTTTCTAGTCTAGGAGTGAGTTTTGCATGATGACAACATTTCACCGAAACTAGATATGAATTAACTTCCACATAATTTCTAACACAACAAAACGGGACACCCCGTCCGTTTCTTGAGATTATACACCAAGCTCTCCATAAAAGTAGGATGTATGCATAAATTACCTGAATTATCCTAACCCACATCCCCATGTTCCTTGTAATAATGGCGACATCGGCTTATACCTCTATGACACGTATTAAGAATTAATTGTATAGTTCTACGCATAATGTGTGTATACCACACAGGTTTTGAAAATCCAATGAAGACCTTAGTAAAATAATCATGTAATATGTAAATATGAAGTATTACTATGCATTGTAATCGTTTCTTATTATATTCATCTAATCAAATATATACATAATATACATAACAATATGATCATGTATACTAAATATAATATATAAGTGTTATCATACAATTTATTCATCATTGTGTATAATTGAACAAGACTTGAATTTAGCGTGGTGAATGTTAAAAGTGGCCGAATATAACACGTTTTAGTATTTATACTGTTTGTTGTATAGATAACAAGCATTTATACCACATAATATACTTTGCAGAATAGATCAAGGTATATGCATATGTTTTATTAATTGTAAATTGTAATAAAATAATTCATTATTTATTCAAAAATTACATAGTTTAGTATATTTAAACTTAACTATTTAAGAACAAATTCGCTTAAAAAAAAGGTAGATAACGTATGAACAGGTTCTAGAGAGAAAACCTTAGTGAGACACAATGTGAAAAAGGGGAAATTTACTGCAGTGTAGGAATGAGCTATGATATCCAATTAAAATTGAACACGGATTTAATCTGATCAATAAATCGTAATTAACATTAAATATTAATTAAATCCGGATGTTTGGATATTTATTTAATATTGTAAAAAAAGGTTTTTATTTTTAATATCTTTTATAAATTGATGACTGTGCCATTAGCAGTTTTTTATACCTTTCATTTTATATTTGAAAATAACACGAACATTTAGTCAGGCCATATTGCAGTTTAAATAATATATATATTTATATATATATACTTTTATAGTTTTCTTTTCTTTCTTTTTTGTTAATGAAAATATTGTTAAAATGTATTTTAAGTATAAAATATAAAGTTTTAACATTATTATTGTTATTATTAGTATTTTTTTTTTTGGATACCTCAATGCCTGTTCTGAGTACGAAGTACGATGTGTACAATCGACTATTTTTCTACCCTCGATCAAAATTATCCATTTGATACTATTTATATTTAAGCGATATTCTCGTTTTAATATTATATTAGAAAAAAAAAACTTATTTTATAATAGGTAACAATAAAAAATCTAGTTTTTATTAATCATTCCCTAAACTAACGTATCTAATAAACAACTGACATGTATTATTATACAACTAGTGATTAATTTAATTTTAATACTAATTGGAAACTTAATATTATCCTGAAACGTGTAATATGAGTAAAATCATTTTCTTTGATAAAACGTTATAAGAAACGTCGTTAGCAACGTAATAATATTATATAAGTTTGTATTATCATATAAACACATTTTAAAGAAAAACGTGGTCGATGGAAATAGAGTTAATCAACTGATCGTCTATCATTTTGTTAATGAACAGATAACGGTAAAGTTTTCTAACATAATACATATTAGATACGTGTATGAAATGTATCAAAAATTTACGTCATCATTATTATCATTACTATAATAACCCATTCCAAACGTTAAGGGTTAATGCATTTTTCGAACACTATAAAATTATTTTAACCATGAACTATATTCTTGTCAATATTTGTAAACATTAATTAAATTCATCATTTATAAAATATTCAAGAGCATGGACCAATTGCATCTAAAACAAATGTTTGTTTAAGATCATTGTACAAGTAATTAATTGCGCTAATATTGAGTTAGATTATTCACAAATATCTAAAAATTTGGATATTATATATTTTGAAAACGTAACTATAAAATCCAGCTGACAAGACAAAAGTAACATAAAGTTAATTAGATTATCGTTAATAATTTTATAAGAAAATTATAATTTATTGATTATAACAAAATTTAAAAATGTATATTTTTATTTAAATTAATTTTATAGATAGTATGGTACTGTTTAAATTAATAAATATAAAAATTACTTTTCTAAATTTTTTTATTACAATTTTTTGTTCATAGGAAGATATTTTGAGTTTTTGACAGTGTGATATTTTTTCCTTGGATATTTTAATTAAAAAAAATAATCCATAAACATTAGGTATAGGGCATTTATAATATTAGTTTAATAAAGTATAGTATTATTAAATCGCTGTTCTGTACGACTTATTATTCTATAGAATCTACTACATTATGTGATAAAAATTATTGTATACGTAGACTAGCAGTTAAATTCAAAACAGGTAATCAATGAACAATGCATGCATCTTATCGCCGTTTTCACAGTTACAGAATCTAATGAAGCGAACGGAAAATGACGAATAAAATAACAAACCCGACGTGGGACTTTTAAAAGATAGTTATCATTTTGTCTTCGGTCTCCTTCGGTCAAACTACACTGCACGTATTCATTCGAAATTGTGCAAACACCGTTTTCAACAAATGTTACCCATGGCATTTGAAAAATGATCTCAAACGATTGTTGTGCTTGTTTATTGATGATGGGCTGACAAACCACCGCATTCGTGTTAAATACGATGATTATATTATGTAACGATTTTTTTAGTGTTTTGAATCGAACCGGAATGATAAATTTGTTTTATGGCCTGCTATAAGTCACTTGAGCATCGACAGAAATTTATGTTCAGAGATGTCAAATAACGCTTCAAAAAAATATAAGTACATTTTTCAATAATCATCTGTGACAGTCCTTTGAATTTAAACGAGTTCACGAAAAACACTGATGAATTGTAGATGATGTCGATAAGTCACATATTGTAAATTTGTTAGTTATTATAGAGGTTTTGTAAATATTGACTTTGACTTTAGCCCCAACACCGGCAGTATTTAAATTTGCATTTTGTACCATATAGATGCCAATCAATATAAATTGTTGCAAAGCAACAAAACCATGTAAAAAAGTATTGAACAAGGAGCGATTTTTATGGGAGCAAATAAACAAATATACAAATAAACAAATTTGCAGTTTTCACTTTTTTTAAATCAGTTTCATTTAATATTTAAATTCTAACATCATTAAATTTCTGTACTTAATGATTACATATATTATTATTTTTTAAATGAATTAACTTTTTTATTGTTATTATTATTATTGCTATTTAAAATATAAAAAAACAGTTAAACAAATGCAAGCATTTTCGGGAGATTACTCAAGACATTTCACCGGATGACATATGTTTCTCTGTTTAATCAACCTCTACGTGGTTTCTCTTGGGTAACGCTAATAGTCCGAAGGGACTCAACTTGAACAACCTAACAAATATTGTTCGGAATCAACTCCGATAATCCAAAAGTATTTGTGGGATTCAATTCAATATCACCGAAAAAAAAAAATAAGATGCTATAAAATTGTACGACTAAAAGTCGTAGTTAATATTCAATAGGTCCTTTGCTCCTTTGTGATCTAGGGGGAGGGTATCTTCACATGGAATATTTTGAAGTGAAACTTCTTTA
>VUJU01000022.1:0-54715 GCA_009835225.1 Aphis craccivora
AATCACTATAAGAATAACTTATGAGGAACTTTGTATTAAATTTTTTCAAGTATTTTGATAGGGCCAAAAAAATTTTATCGACACTTAAAAATTTTTTTTCAGAAAAGTTGAAAATTTTAGTTGTCTATAAATAGCTCAAAAAATTCAAAATATTTTGAAAATTAAATCATGTAAAGAAAACGCGAATCTTAATAACTGGTAAAATTTTCAAGTATCTACGACTTATCTTTTTGAATAATAACAAATAATTAAAATCGTTTGAGGATAAATCGTTATGGTTACGCTATTTCGTAAAAATTTAAAATTCAAACGCACTTAAAATTTTTCATATAATAATGCTTCGAGTTTTCTCTATAGTTACTTCAAGGAAAACTTATGGAAAACTTAGTGTTGTATTTTTAATCCTTAGTTATTAACACAAAATATTTTATGATTTTTCAACTTCAAAATTACTTGCAAATATTCGCGTTTTCGACAGATTTCGTAAAAATTTGAACTATAAACGCTTATAAAAAAAAATTTTGACTAACGATTTTTAATTTTTTTTAGCTACAATAAGAACAACTCATAAGGAACCTTGTATTAAATTTTCAAGTGTTTTTGGTCATCCAAAATTTTTTTATCGACACTCCAAAAAAAAAATTCTCACAAAAATCGAAAATTTCTATGGTCTATAAATAACTCAAAAAAGTCAAATTTTTTTGAAAATTTAACTGTATATAGATAACACTAATATAAACTTTTGGTGAAAATTTCAAGTATTTACAGTGATTAGTTTTTGATTTAAAACCATATAAAAAAATTGATTTGGTCGAAAACTGGTTTTGCGTAAAAATTCCCATTTTTCTGTTACTTTTTTAGGGTTTTTCCTGACGCTTTTGAAAACTATTGGAAATTTTTTAGCTCCAAAACGTGGTGACAGACAAAAAAAAAAAAAACAAAACACACACATCATTGTAAAATCAATACATTCATCACTTCGTTCAGAATCTAAAAAAAATGCTATGTTTTTTGGTAAAATTAGTTCAAACCATCAATTTTTTTTTTTTATAAAACAAATTTCTTCAAATGAGACACTATTGAATGAAATAAAGTTTTTGTACGTATACTGAACTGACCTCGTGTTGTTTTATTATGACACTTTTTTTACGAATCTATAATTTAACATAATCCTTACTGTTATGCTAATATGTATTTGTATACATTTCAAGTTCAAATTTTCAACTACAATAAATCTATGTAATCCATACATTAATAATTTTATTCTATAGAATAACGTGCATGCATACATTAACATGCTTAATATTTTAAAATAATTCAATTTCAGCAGTTTCTGTTTTTTGTTATTGTCGAGAATAAATTTCTGAGGTTTGGTTCGTTTAAGAAAAACATAATAATTTGACAACTTCGTGTGTGTTAGGCCAAGTAATAATATTATAATAGCGAGTTTATATAATTCAAATACGATTTTTCAGTACACCGTTCATTAAAAAGTAAAATAATATAATAATATTAAAATGTGTGTGCATCAATTCATTTAAATTTTTTATTTTCATTGTATTTAATCGTGTAATTTATTACTACCGTGTTGAGGTACGTATAATATGTAGTATATATAATCAATAGCCAGTTTCTTCGTGAATTATCGTTATTATTATTACATAATATAATAATATTTTATTGAGCGGATAGGAGAAAATAACTACGCATGTTAATACCGCAAGCGTTTTCTGTATTATTATTCAAGGTATTCAACATTTAATCGTCAGATGAAGAAAATCCGTGTTTGAAAATTGATATTACCTTAATATTAACCGTATAGGTATTCGCTGCAGAGTAAGTGTAATTATGCTATATGTATATTATGCTTGCAAAAGTATTATTATAAATATTTGTTGATGGCTGATGACAATAATAATAATAATAATAACATAACTTAAAAACTAAATACATCATTTGTACGGTAATTTCAAAGGTATAACGTAACTATGCGGTTAGTAAGTATAAAACAAAATTGAAAAACTCAAATATTGAAATTGTGTGTGTAACTGATCTATAAGACTTTATAGTTTTAAATCATCGATCGATATCGATCATTATAGTTTCAGATAAGATTTTTGGATACATTTCTACTTTTTATATCGGCAATAATAATAATAATACTTGGTAAATATTTACGTATATAATGTATTGATTGATATTAATAATAAAATTATTCAGGTTTTATAAGAGTTAATTTATAAACATTTATTAATTTTTAAGATTTTTGTCTAATTATAGTAGGTAATTATACACAACTGTTGATTTCAGTTTACAAAGGAAAATAATTAAATCAAGTTTTTCTCTGTATTTTATATTTATTATGCTAAATATAATATAGCTGATATCTATACAAGAATAGAGATCACTTGTAATTTACTTTAATTTATTTAAGCATGGAAGTATATTTAAGCATTTTTATTCATACGCTAGAAAAAAAATTAATTAGTTTTGGGTATAAGCCATCGGCTCTAAAATAAATAGGTAGATATTTTCTGGTTTGCTTCAAATTCAAATTCACCCATGTTGTATAGTGATTTTACAATCGCGTCCTAATGTTTTTACATTTTTAAAAATTGTTATCAATTTAGTTATAATTTGTATTACCTATAAGTATTATAAAGTTAAAAAAATAAATAAATATTTTGTTTATTGTATACCTATGTTAAATCACTGTATAACGCAGGTAAATTTGGCACAAATGAATGGTCAAAAAACTTTCTTTTTTTATTTCGAAGCAGATGGGCTGTATCCAGAATGAATTATTTTTTTATATCATAAATGAATAATTCCCTTGTACTTGGATTAATAAATGTTGTTAATTTTCATTCTTAATAATTACTTATTCAAAGCCTCATTAGTAATTAGTCGTTACTCATTAACAAAACAAGTGAAAACGTCCTGCTCGTATTCATTGTTTTGTTGACATATTATTATCATTTAAATTAACTACATTTCGTATATTTTTTATTACAGGAAGCCAACGATAATATTAAACCAAGTGAAGTTCAAATATGTATTTACCGTCCGGTAGTCAGTAGCTGGTAGTATTACTAAATTCTATTGGCCACATAATTACGTTGTCACGCTGACCAAGTTTAAATTATGTATATAATAATATTATAGTAGGTTTACTTTTGCGTATAGAAACCATTTAAAAGGGCAAATTGGGTTTTTCTTAACTTATTCATTGATTATTATAGAACGATACCAACATCACATATCTGTAATTATATTAACTATGCAGTACGCGTTATCGTATATTTAAACAAGCCAGAGGGTACATTATATAGCCAAATTAACTTCAAAAAAAAAATATATTGAAATAAAAACTATCTTCGTCGATGCGTTACTAGTGTGAATTGTGAATAATATTATAATAGTTGTCGGGTTCGAGGAGCGCTTAGTAGAGACAGTGATGTTGATGACCTCCCGCAGTGGTCTGGAGTTATAGGTTAGTGGCCGTAGATTGGAGTGCTTAGCGCGTTTCAAGTATATATGTATGTGTAACAATATGTTGTGATATATACGTTGATCGCTTCCAATGTACATAAATAAACACACACAATTAAAATACAACACTTCCTCATACTGTTCTATTCTACAATGCATGCAGATCAAGTGATTTCTGCAGAAGAACCAACTTTTTGTCCACTTCTATAAATTTCGTTCTCTTGTAAATTATAACTTAGTTTTTATTTCGTTACGTATTCTATTTAGCTTATTAAAACTTACTGACTAAGATTATATACTAATGTTATATACTACATATAAATGTTTTCATTCAACTATAGTCAATAGTCTTAATTCTAATGATCATGTATTGCAACAGGTAACGCTATATATTTAACCTATTTGTGTATAGAGCATAATATATTTTAAATAACTTGAATATGTTGTGCCATTTAAGGAGTCCAACAAACAAGAACATCATTTTTTATTGTAAGTTGATCGGACCAAGACGAAAGATAAGATATCACACGGGCCACCCAGCGTTGTTAGTAAACAGTGATCATGTTTTGTACAATTCGACCCATTAAAGAAGTAATTATATTATATAGTTATTTTATAAATTACCTAGGTATTTCTTAAATTATCTGATTCAACACTGTAACATATAAATATAATGATGGTATATATGCATAAATTTAGCTTTCTTAACTCACACCTAGACGGGCCCAAAATAAATTAAACTAATCGTTAATTTTAAAAATATAATACGTATTTTTAGTTTTATCGGAATTAAATTTGTACACGTACCGGGAAAAAGCGTATTTTTTATTATCAATTTATATATTTTTATAATATGATAAGCTAAGGAATATTGAAAAGTATTAAAAATATTTAATTTAAAATTTTACTCTTATTTGAAATACATTTTTACTTTATTCCACTATCGATTTACATTACTATTCAATAATATATCGATTATTACTGTCGACCTCAGTGTGTCGAAATAATGACATACCTATCTATGTATTACATATTTTGTATAATTATGTACAGTCTTAGTCTTTCCCGTGAAGCCGCCGCACTCAGGACCCTTCGGGGTCGTTGATCGTCCCAAATGTGTTACAAGGGCGATTCGGGTTGTTTAATAAATATTATATGTATTTTATTTTTTTATTGCAATACTCACATTGCTGGTATCATATCATAGTGTATGAGCGTTTGGAAACCGTACAGATTTTCCCACATTGCGAGCACGTCGGCCCGTACTGAGAAGAAAGCGAACATAATAAGAGGGAACTAATGGAGTTGGCGGCGGTGGAAAACGCGTGCAGGCGTTATAGGGAGTCGATGGCGGCGCGGCGGTTCGTATCGGTGGTGACCTTCGGAGGACGCGATATCTGAATTATTATAATATTGTGCAGCCGGTCAATTCGTCACACGGTCCACTATCATTACAATATTGAATAAACTATTTACCAGCAGTAGGTACCTATATATATTATTATTTATTATATAGTCATATATAGATTGTATTCACGTTCCTAACCAATGTATATCTAATATATAATTTCCAATGCCACCTGCACCGATATATAGGTTAAAACGTTAGACATAAAATATAAATAAACACAATATGACGTGGCTTGTGTTAAACATGTATGGTTATCTGTACAAGCATTATTTTGTTGTGCAATAATTGTCGAATAGGTTTTATGCAACAGTGACGATAGCGCGGAATCTCGGTTTCGGATCCACAAACTGGGTAAAGGGTAAACGGCTGTAGAACTGATTAGTATTGATATGTCCTTACTTAATGTATTCATGGTAATAATTAGAAAATGTAGTGCTCAATAAACAATAAATGTTTCTGAAGAGAAAACCCTTTCTAATAACTCGTCATTAAGCCATAAGTTCTATAAGAACATAATAACTGTAATAAAGCCTTTTCTCCACCCCTGAATACTGGGTCTGGTGTTGGTAATATTGGTTTATTATAGTGTGGGCTGTGGTCTAAAAGTGGCCTCGAGAACTTTTTCTAGTCAAATCACGTTTACTTCGCCTAACCTAGAGTAAATCTATTTTTATAGTTTTTGTACACAATCAAATTATCAAAAAAACTGATTAGATTTTTTTTTTATTAAAAACATTAAATGTGGTTTAAATAGTTAATGTATCAAACTCATCATCTAAATTTAATCAAGAATATCTGTGAAATGAACACTGTTTGTGTTATTAGGAATGTGTTTGTAGGTGTTTTGTACAAACATATTAATTTACTTTATTGTATGGCATTATGACAAGAATAGCTGCAGTGTCATAATAAGGAATGCTCAATTATTCATGTTCTAAACTTTATCGTTAAAAATTATTTAAACGTACCTAGTATTTTTTTTTCAAAGAATTGTTAACAAAATAGTCTACACAATATTATTTTATCAATTCGTTTACGTTATAAGTGATTTCTCGTGAATCAACATTGCGTAGACGGACTATTGCATAATCCACTTTGTTTGATTTTGAGATATTTTACTTAAAGATTTATAACGAAGTTCTAATATAATATATTGATAAAGATAGCAAATTTACGCATAGTTCGATTCGTAAGAAGAGTATACGACTGAATAAATGTTCTGAAAATGGTATTTAAATACACAAAAAATAAATCACACATAAAATCGTAATTGAAAACACAAACTATATTGTTTTGTTATATTAAATGTTAATACAGCGGTTTCTAACCCATGGGCGTTCCCACTTGTAAGCCGCGAGCAGCACGGTACTGGGCCGTGAAAAATATAATATTATTATACATTTTTGTTTCACTCTTATAATATTTCTGGCTATAACAATATTTGATCAATATTAACTAGAGTGTACAATAAGTGTACGGTATCGGAGGTTTGAGGTTTGAATGTAGTGTTATCTCATATAATATAATATATTTATAAGTATATAGGTATGCTATTATAGTGGGCCTCGAAGATTTTTTTACAAAATTGGTAGTCCGCACAACTAAAAAGGTTGGGAACCGCTGTGTTAATATATTAAATATATGTATTCCATGCAATATTATGATTTTTTTTACTCGTCTAATCTCTTAATAATAATTTATATTCGTCATTGTATGTAAATAATATGAACGTATTCAGATTAAAGTAAAATATCACTCTACTCTATCTACCACGTTAAACGATGATTACATCACAAAATATACTTATCGTGTAAATACCAGATGACCAGTGAATGGATTTAAGCAAATATACTATTATTTTTTTCACACCGTATTTTTGAAACCATACTATCATCTTCACTGCATGTTTGAAGAAGGTGAATATAGGTTTGGATTCATTTAAGTAGCAGTGTAGCAGTATACTAGTTGCACACTTTGGCGAAAATTCCTTTTCAATTGCACTTTGCTCACAAATTAATTTTTTTGGGTGAAAGTAAATTAAAATTCTCATTTCTCACATAAAACATAAGCATAACAAGTAAAAATTACTTATTCGTAAGTTGTTAAAATTATTGTAATATAACCAAACTATAGCCTATAAAGCACTAGTTAATAATATATAATATATTTTTCTGAAAATAATCACAAGATATTCGATCATTTTTCTTCCATTGTGGATGTTAATGATAATCTAGTTTTAATTATTTTAAATTTAGGAAATAATTTTCTTACAAAGGAACTACCTAGATATTGGAAGAGTTAAAATTAATTTAACAATATTAAGATTATAATTAAAAAATTCAAATGTGTTTACCGTGTTATAATTATGTTTTACTTTGTTATAACATTATATAGTTAATAATTCTTAAATAATATTGTTCCTCAAGTATTAAATTCTAAGAGGAGCAATGAATGTATTCATTTTACAATGATGT
The DNA here is from genome assembly GCA_009835225.1 of Aphis craccivora. Classification (NCBI taxonomy): domain Eukaryota; kingdom Metazoa; phylum Arthropoda; class Insecta; order Hemiptera; family Aphididae; genus Aphis; species Aphis craccivora. The sequence continues at coordinate 7,378 of VUJU01000022.1, forward strand.
GTTTATTTGTATATTTAATATTTATACAGAATTAGTAGTTGAAAATGTTAAGATTTTTTTGATAGAAATTTGGATCTATAGTTTATACTTTAGAGAGGTTAAATTTAAAAATGATATAAACCTAGTTTTTATATTCACTCACTTTCCCCATTTATATAGAGTGGGGTACTGAAACGACCGATGTTAATAATAGATTTTTCTAGCAAATAAGATAGTAATTAAGAAAAAAATTTTCGTATAATATTATTATTTTAAAGACAACATGTCATCGCCCATTTAGTATTCAGACATTTAGTAAACATCAAACAGTAGAGTGGTGACTGCAATGGTGAGTGTTGAGGAACGACGCTAATGTTCAATACGTCTTCATTTTAATCTGAAACATCATGATTCGGTACTATAAGTTAAGGCTATTAAAATATGGACAATCAACTTTGAAAAAACGAGTTCTGTACTAAAAATGAAGCCTATACGAAAAAAAAATATCATTCATACACCTGAAAATGTCGCCTGAAAATTTATCCATCATCTCGAGGACATCATTAAAAAAAAAAAAAAAAAAAATAGCGGGTAAGTGGGCTCCGCTCTGCTGTACATTAGGTGCCATTAGGTTAGGTGGATTAGGTTAGGTTTAGGTGGATCATTATCAATATTATCATATATTATAGGAGTGTTAAATTTGAATCCAATGATAGGTATCATTGTATACGAAAAACGATTCTGAACGGAAATGATTTGTCAGCCTAGAATATAATTTCCAGTGGTTGTTGAAAAAGGTGGTTTATGTTTTAATGGTTTGAATACACCAAAATTTAAGTTCTTTTATAATTAATGTAAGCTAAACTTATGAAAAATCTTGTATTAAATTTAACTCTTAGCTACTTATACAAAAATTTTTATGAATTATACCTACAAAATAATTTGCAAATATTCATGATTTTGACGAATTTTTGTCAATATTTGAATTTCAAATGCTAATAAAAAAAAATTGTGCCTGTGTATTTTTATAATTTTTTAATCATTATAAGAAGAACTTACGAGGAACTTTGTATTAAATTTTCAAGTATTTTGATTGGGCCAAAAATTTCAAAATTACATGCAAATTTTGTGTTTTCGACAGATTTCGTAAAAATTTGAACTATACACGCTTATAAAAAAAAAAAATGGTGACTAGCGATTTTAAATTTTTTTTAGCTACAAAATTTGACTTTTTTTGAGTTATTAATAGATCACTGAAATTTTCAATTTTTATGAGAATTTTTTTTTTGAAATGTCGATAAAAAATTTTTGGATGACCAACAAATTTTGATTATTTAATACAAGGTTCCTTATGAGTTGTTCTTCTTGTATCTACAAAAAATCAAAAATTGTTAGTCATAATTTTTTTTTATAAGCTAAACGCTTTTCAAACTAAACAGTTTTCAAAAAAATTGAGAAAACAAAAAAAAAAAATGACGGAAAAACGGGAATTTTTATGTAAAACCAGTTTTCGACTAAATCGATTTTTTTATATGGTTGTAATTTAAAAACTAATCACTGTAATTACTTGAAATTATCACCAAATTTTTATATTAGTGTCATCTATATACAGTCAACATTTCAAAATATTTTGACTTTTTTTAAGCTATTTATAAACCACAATAATTTTTGATTTTTCTAAGAATTATTTTTTGAAGTGTCGATAATAAAATGTTTCATGACCAAAAACACTTGAAAATATAATACAAGGTTCCTTATGAGTTGTTCTTATTGTAGTTAAAAATAATCAAAAATCGTAAGTTACATTTTTTTTTTTAAAGTGTTAATAGTTCAAATTTGTACGAACTCTGTCGAAAACGTGAAAATTTGCATGTAATTTTGAAGTTGAAAAATCATAAAATTTTTTGTGTTAATAACTAAGGATTAAATACAACACTAAGTTTTCCATAACTTTTCCTTTAAGTAGCTATAGAGAAAACTCGAAGCATCATTATAGGAAAAATGTTAAGTGCGTTTGAATTTTAAATTTTTACGAAATAGCGATAATTAACGATATATTTTACGAATAAATATTTGTTATTATTCAAAAAGTATAAGTCGTAGATACTTGAAAATTTCACCAGTTATTTAGATTAGCATTTTTTTTACATGATTTAATTTTCAAAATATTTTGAATTTTTTTGAGCTATTTATAGACAATTGAAATTTTCAAATTTACTGAAAATTTTTTTTTGAAGTGTCTATAAAATTTTTTTGGCCTAATCAAAATACTTGAAAAAATTTAATACAAAGTTCCTCATAAGTTATTCTTATAGTGATTAAAAAATTATAAGAATACATAGGCACAATTTTTTTAATTAGCATTTAAAGTTAAAATATTGACAAAAATTCGTCAAAACCATGAATAATAAAATGAATAAAAAAATTGCAAATTATTTTGTAGGTATAATTCATAAAAATGTTTGTATAAGTAGGTAAGAGTTAAATTTAATACAAGATTTTTCATAAGTTTAGCTTACAATAATTATAAAAGAACTTAAATTTTGGTGTATTCAGGCCATTAAAACATAACCACCTTTTTCACCAACCACTAGAAATTATATCCTAGGCTGACAAATCATATTCGTTCAGAATCGTTTTTCGTATACAATGATACCTATCATTGGATTCAAATTTAACACTCCTATAATATATAATAGTGATCCACATGGCACCTAATGTACAGCAGAGCGGTACCCACTTACCCACTTTTTTTATTTTATAATCTATCTTTGAAAATCGACCGTTTTAATATCCCACCCCGTATTTACAATATAATTTTCAAAATATTTTGATTACTTTTGAGTACCAGAAATTACAATTTTTTTAGTTTTTTTTTATATTAATGTCAAAAACTTATTCGTTTGGTCAAAAATTCTTGAAAATTGAATACATAATCTCAAAAAAATTATTCTTATCATTTACCTGTAAAAAAATACTGAGAATAGATAGGCACAATTATGTTTTATGTGCATTTGAAATAAGTATTTCGTCGAAATTCATAAAAGTCGCAAATTATTTTGTAGTTAAAAATGCATAAACATTTTTCTTTTTGCATCTATGTTTTGGAAATGTAATACAAGATTCTTAATTAATAGTTCATATACTGAAACCATAAAATCTAAAAAATGTATTAAGATAATTATATTTTATTTTATAAACATTTTAAGTGCAAATTTGAAAAAAATTAAATATTTAAACAATACATAATAACGTGCTGAAAAATTACTTATGTCGATTTTCGACATTTTTAATATTTTATTGTATTAGCGTAATCTATAATATTATAAGAGTTCATGAAAAAAAAAAAAAAAACGTTTGCGGTTTTTGTGTTTTCGCTACGTTTCCACATCGAAAGGAACGAATTTGAAGTATATTGAAAATTGTGCCGATTTAGAGGTGTTTTTTTCTTTATGTTTTTCGCGTAACAATTATTATTATAACCAGCGCAATACTTAGCGTGTAACCGTTGTAACATTATCAATAATTGTATATAATTTACGTGTATCCGACTACCCTATAGTTTCTTGCGCTACATGAAACACTTGACCTCGAAACCTTGGTCTACATCGGTCATGGGTTTTCCACTATACTTGTAATAATATTATGTACCTAATTGTATAATTTGTAATGTAGATACTCGTATACAGGGCGATTCAAAATTTATGCTACAGCCATTTTATCATATTATAAATACTCAAAATAAATAAAAATGTAATACGAAAGTTTTTTTTTTATTTAGAAAAAAATCTAAAATAATTTGTAAGTTTAATATATATTTTTTTATTTTTTTTTTGGGGGGGGGTTGTAGCTTGGGAATCAACTTTAGAAAATCAAATATAGGAAGCTTTACTGTTTTTGCAAACATAATTTAAAGACATTTTTAAAAAATAAATTTCAGTGATTGTACAACATTTATTAATGCAAAACTCTATGCTCTAGAGCAAAGTGTTTAGAAATTATATTTTTCTCTATTTTTAATATTAATAATAAAATTATGATTAATGGGTTAATGGGTTGTAACACAAATGTTTATTCACTCTGTATATCTAAATAGTATATATTATTATGTACTTATTTAGGTAGGTATAAAATGCCTTGTGTATGTTCGAGTGTCTAGTTTCGCATGTTATATTATTCTGTATTCATTTATTTCTATGTGTATGCAGTGCTTGATTTGGGGGGACGTTTGGTGACGGAGTCCCCCTACTTTTAAAATTTTTTTTATCGTACCCCTGCTTCTATTCATTTGAAACGGAACGCTAGGAAGGCAACATTTACTATAGTGAATTTGTAAAACATCAGTTTTTCTGATGCAAAATATTTAAATACATATACCTATAACCTATAGCCATAATATTTGTACCTACATTGAATCGACATTGATTGTTAAATTGCTAAGAAATTGACATTGTATTATGCCCACATAAATATAAGCATATATCTGTGATTATGCCATAGATACATTTTATGGATTAAATCTTTATAAATCGTATTACAAATTATAATGTCATTGGATGATGTAATTAAGTTACAAGTTTTTTTTTTTTTTTTTTTTAATATTTTTGTATAATAAGTTTGATGATTTTTTGGGTTTATGAGTAGCTGAAGAGGGTGTGGGGGTTTTGCCCCCAACGGTAATGCGGCAGTTAATTTTGTGTGGAACGCTCGTTCATCAAACATCCGCTGAGTCCCCCTTCTAGTTCTTTTCCAAATCAAGCACTGCGTGTATGACTTTATTATACATAGGTAATACAATATATTATAATTATTATAAAGGTACCATTATATACTGTACAGAAAAACACTTAGATACAGTAAGTCGTGTTCGGCCGGCTTCGTTTGGTGGTTTGGTTGCAGAATCGTAACATTCGATATGGCCCAAAAAAAAAGTATATATCTTGAAACCTATGTATATTATAATAATAATAATAATAAATTTGTATTTGTGGTCAGTCAAGTGTACTGAAAAATGTTATGGTTATAACTTATTTTTGGCTGAATTCATTTCGTAATCCAGGTATACCTAATTAATTGGAATTGCGTAAATAAGTGGCTGATCCAGAGGAGCCACTTTTTTGGTTTTTGGTTATTATTCCTGTTTATTTTATTGTCGTCTATTGCATATTGAATCGGTAATAATTAGTGACAATAATGAATAAGACGTATTCAACAATAATTCAGTTGTTAATTTATTAATTATACAACAGCTTATTTAATTATATTGCCGAAATTGATATTATTTTGTATAGACGTCTTATTTCCGATGCAAAAAAAAAAATCGTTGAAAAACAAATATAAGTAATAAATAATCATACAGTAGCATAATTATTAAGGTTAAAAATTACATTCATATATATATCTTACAGTAAATAATGTGTATTGTTTGATTCTATTCAATAGACGTATAAAACATACAATTTTAGATTCTGACCGGAATGAATTGATTTTACGATGATGTGTATTTTATTTTTGTGTCTAACATAACATACAAGCACAAAAAATCCTTCAATTTTCAATAATGAGGTAAGTTTTTGGTAGAAAATTGGATCTAGTTGGTATTTTAAAAGGATCATAAATTAAAAATTCTTAGCAGGTGCTTTTTAAAATAATCTAGAAAAAACCTAACCTAAAGACAAGAACATTATTAAACAACGCAAAGTTTAACCTAGGACTTGGAGATTTTTGGCATGATTTGATATTTACAACTATAAATGTATAATATCAAATAAATATACCTTCCTAATAGTGATCCACATAGCACCTAAAGTACAGAAAAGCGATATAAACTTGGTGAAGGATTAAGTTTTCAGATTCATAATTCCACATATATGATCTAATGCATTAATATACTTGCATAAAAACGTAAAAAATGTCAAATTTATTTTTCTTATTCAGTCCACAGCCACTTTGTTGTCAGTTTATTCAAGAAAAACTAGTTTTTCTTATTTTTCGAAGTGTATAATTTATGCCATCATTTCACAAACACATTATACACATTTAAAAAACGTCGAAGTATCATATAGAACAATAATAATATGGATTATCTCCAAATTTAATGTCAAAAAATACAAAATACCGTTTTTTTGAAAAAATCACATTATGTACAATACTTGGTGAAGGAGTAAGTTCTCAAATTCAAAATTCCACATATATCATCTAATGAGTTGCCTTATTAATATACTAGCATAAAAACGAAAAAAATGTCAATTTTTTTTTCTTATTTGGTCCACGGCCACTTGTTGTCAGTTTTTTTTTTTTAAAAAAATCAAGTTTTTCGTACTTTTTACTGTGTAAAATTTATGCAATCATTTTCCAAACGCACTACACACATTAAAAAAACGTCATAGTATCCTATAGAACAATAATATTATGGAATATCTCCGAATTTAATGTCAAAAAATACAAAATAAGGTTTTTATGAAAAAATCACATAATGTAAAATACTTGGTAAAGAATTAAGTTTTTCGATTCAAAATTCCACATAACTGATCTGCATTGCCTCATTTATATAAATGCATAAAAACGAAAAAAAATGTCAAATATTTTGTTTCTTATACAGCCCACAGTCACTTGTTGTCAGTTTTTTATTTAAAAAAAACTAGTTTTTCGTACTTTACACTGTGTAAAATTCATTCAACAATCAAAATTCAAATCTTACAACACAGAACGTGAAGCGTCAAGTATACATTTTGTTTCCTTATTCCTTAATAATTTAATTCATCCCGATGGGTATTACAGTAGTAAGTTGTTCAGTACATGGCGGTTTAGCCGATCCTGATTGGTTGTCTCCTTATCAGCAACTCAACTGTTAATGTGTGCACATTAATGAGTGATAACCGTTTTTTGAAAATCTTCATGATGATATTGTTATAACTTTTTACTTATTAGTGTTATTACTTATTACCGATATACATTAAGATTAATAAATAATTTTGTTGTTTAAACTTATTATAGCAAATCAGTCGTAAACATCATTTTAGATTCCGATTTTAACCTTTTATTTTGTATCTTGTAATATTCTACTGAACAAGTAAGTAATATGTCATAAATTTTTAGTATTTGTTTTGTTTTTATTTAGTCTCTAAATTCAATAATTCCTTTGTCAAGTATTTTAATCTAAAATAATCTACAAAAATATCCAATATTTGAATTAAATTTTTATTTGTTCTTTGAGTTCTTTCATGTAGACTATTATAAGCTGACAGGCGTCATTTGTGTCTTTTTGATCGATTGTCACTGCATAGTGTAGTTTTGAATTAAATAATTATGTACTTAACATAATTTTTATTATTTTTCAGTTCATCACCTATACATCATAATTTTACGCTATGAAGGATTTTTTGGAATGGGTACGTCATCGTTTCACCAAAGTCGATTTGATGTACTTAATTGATATTGATGACGAAAATCTTCAATTATTGATATTCCAAAATGGACCTAGCAGAGATGAATTTATAAAGGTTTTGGTGTATAAATTGTTGTTGGATATTGATCCTGAGTCTGAATACTCAAAAACATATGGTATTAATTAATTATTAATTAAATAATGTGTGAGTTGGAGGTGTGCATTGTTACTAATGTTATGTATGATTTCTTTTAGATTTAGAATATATACTTGTGTCATTTGGGTTGTTGAATAAAAAAACTGCACAACATTTTTTAGAAGTAAGTGAGGTTACTTAGATGAATAATCTTTTTAGGGTATTTTTATTGTTAGTAAAAAATTATTGAGTACAGGGATTTGGGAATTATTTTCTCGAGATACCTTTTAGTCAATTATTTTTTTTAGCATACATTTTTAATTAATCCAAAATATATTTTTATTTTTAGGGTAATATGTCAACAAAGTTACATATAGCTACGTGGAAAATAATTATTGAATCATTGATACCAACTACAACAATCACCACTCAATATCCAAGATATGATGAACTAATGAATGACATTTACGAAAAGAGTAATTATTTTCGAGTAAGAGCTAATATAAATTTGTTATTACTTATTAGTATTTTTTGTTTAAAGTGTAAAGCAGATTATCATGTAAAATGTTTTGGTGTGTTAAATTTAAAATAAAAACGAAATGTTTAGATACATTACTTATAGGTACATAGAATTTCTAAATAATATGTATTCAGATACATATCTTATCGTATTTCACTTAATACAATGTTTTTTTGGAGCTTGCTTATTATTTTAGATTAGATTATTTTAATATTCAATAAAATTTAATTAATCATCCGTTTTTTTACTATGTGTTTTTAGTCTGCTGAAAATAAAAATTATCTTCCTCCAGAACTTATTGCAAAGTTGAAAACTGAAACTGTATTAAATGAAAACAGTGAGAGTATCGATGAACTTTCAGACCAGTTAATCAAGTTCATAAATAAACCAATAAAACATAATGGAAATAATGATTTTAAATCTCCCTCAAATTGTGAGGTATGTAATGAAAATGAAACAAATATGTAAATAATCAAAATATATATTGTATATATTGCTAATAAATAATAACAATTTTTGATTAAATTCAAGTTCAAAAATATATATATTAAATATATTCTACTATTCTAGGAACAACCTTCCGATTCAAACTCAGAATTTATGGACTTAATATCAATAAAAAAAGAAGTTGATTATTGTATTAAGATTTCTAACGAAAAAAAGATAACTCCATTAAATAATGAAGGCTCAATCAAAATGTCCCCACAAGAATTTTTTGAACTAACCGAAAAACAAAATTTAATTCATACTTATAATTTAGAATCAAAATTAGAATATATTCATAAGGTTAGTTTCAATTTATTTAAACTTACTATATTTTTATGTTAATAATATTGTTTGTTAAAATTATTTTTGTTTTTTAGCTTGTAAAAGCTGAACAAGATTTACAGATTTTAGCTGATTCATTAATAGAACAGGTATAATATTTTGAATTACTAAATATATTTTTATAATATGATAAGCTAAGGAATATTGAAAAGTATTAAAAATATTCAATTTAAAATTTTACTCTTAATTGAATTACATTTTTACTTTATTTCACTACCGATTTACATTACTATTCAATAATATGTACTGTGTCCTAATGGTCTATTCATAGTGTGGTAATTAAAAGGTGATATTTTGCTTAGTTACTGTAATATTCATTTATTCTATTATCATGTTATCTTTACCAAGCTCATAAAAATCAACTATAATTTATAGGTATTTTACTCAATTACAGTAAAGCTGCATATTTTGTTATAATAATGATAAATGAATTATAATAATGTACCTTCTAACATTTAATTGTATAAAAATATTATTAATTTAATAAGTCTAGTATTGATTGATTATTGGTGTATATTCAACAATTATTTCTTAGTTTTACAGTTTATATGGTATTTTTTTATTTCCATATAACACAAATTGCTATTGCTATTTTAGCTTAAAAGCATTTTCTAGTTGAAATAAATAAAAATATAAATTATTGTAACTATTTTTTTTTTCTAATAGTTAAAAATTGTTATACAATTTTAAATTCATAAAACGTGTAAAAATATTTTTAAAAAATGTATAAAATAATTTTGAAATATTAAAATCATAACGAATATTAGGTAATAGTTGATACATGATAAATAAAAATTAATAATAATTAATATTTAATTTACGTATGTACCATAGGCGGCGTGCGCAGGAATTTTTCATAGGGTATGCAAAATTGTTTTAAATGGGTTACTATACCTACTATAATTCTGCAGTTAGATAAATAATGTCTTTATATTATAATAATTAGTTTATAATAAATTAAAATTTTTTATACGCTGCTTTAATGATAATGAAAATATTGAAGTAGAATATTATAGATGTAAATTTAATATTATTATTATTAAAAATAGGTATTGTATAAAATAAAAACAATTATTAATTTACATATACAAATTATTATATTTCACTTTACTTACACATTATTTATTCATTACATATTACAGTCGACTCTCGATAACTCGAAATACAAGGGAGAAAAAAAATTCAACTTACCAAAAATTTCGAGTTATCAAAAACTTTTTAAAAGTATGTTTTCATTTTTTAATAATATTTACATTAAAGAAATAAAAATAAAAAAATGTTTTCTTACATTCTCATTTTTCTGTTAAGACATTGTTGAACCAACCCATTTTAATAAACAGAGTTCTATATCAGAGAATATTCTCCTAGTTTCATTTTTTTCCAAGTTGCTGGGTTTAAATAAAATTAAACATTTAATTTATTAATTTATTAATTTTAAATTATAGATTTTTAAAATAACATCTTTATTTTTTTATTATTGTAGACAATGTACTCGCTGGAATTACAAAATCTTTGGCTATTTCAGGTTTCTTCTTTTCGGCTTTTTCGATAATTTTATAAGTGATAATGTTGTTAATTTTGAGCGATAATAACTATTATATTAACACTGTTATACACACGATCAATGATTAAACGAACAGATGACATAAAACTAAACTGAAATTTGTGTGATGTTACCATTGTTTAAGTTATAAATATATTTAGTTGACTCTAATGGTCAGGTTTTACAAAATAAGTCATACATGAAAAATAATCGCCTTGCTAAACTATTTTTAGTACTTATTAAATTTGGATAAAAAAATTCGAGATATCGAAAATTTGTCAAATAAATTTTCGAGTTAACAAGATTATTTAAACAAGTGTTATTGTCATTTGAATAGGAATATTATTTATTTGAGATATTGAGAATTTCGAGTTATCAAGGTTCGAGTTAGGTACTGAGAGTCGACTGCATATTCTGCACGTCATACTAATCTGTATTATACTGTCAATAATCAGTTTTAAATATTTATAAACAATTTTTCATCAAAAATTTAAAGTAGACACAAATTTTTGCAGGATGTGAAGCTGCAAATTATACAACTTATCTTCTGTTAATGAAAATGATAAATATATTTTTTTTTATTGTTTTTTTTAAAAAGATAACGTTAACAAGTGATTGTTGAAAAGTAAGCTCTAATATGTTCTTGTTATGTGGGAAAGGTCAAATAATTTTTTTTTTTTGGATGTGAGAGGGGGGTGAAAACATAAGTACTTGCATGATAATTGCATTATCTACTGATAATCTACATGATACAATTACTGATGAATTATCGCATCTATATTTAATCTTGAATCAGTAATAATTTTGATATTGTATGTTAATTCTGTTGTTTAATCAGTTTCATTGTTATATCTTCTATTAATTACCATATACATTAAATATTGAAATAGTTAGAAAATATTTTTGACAGACATAATTTAATTGCTTTATTAATGTTGATATAATACCTATTCTTTATACCTAGTCTATAGTATCGCTGATGTCTTTATAATTATTATTTTTGTTATAAATAAAATATTTTATATCAGTGGTTTTTAAACTGTGATCTGTTGTGCTATCAGGGGTTTTGGCTATGGACTCATAACATAAATTATAATCATTATGTGCAAGAATGCAGTTGTTTGGTATACAATTGAGAGAATTAGAAAGACCCGAAGATTTCTGTATTATGAAAAAATTGTATTTTAAGGAAATTTGTTCATTGAATAGAATTAAATTAATTTGGTTTGATTCTCAAAAATAGTTTGATAAAAGGTAATATTATTTGAAAGTTTTACTGTATATTATTATTTTACACTCGAGTCATTTCAACTTTTTTTCTCATATAGCTTATCTTATTTTTATTAAACATGAGATTTATTGTAAAGAATTGTATTAAGATAAGAGTTATTTATTTAAAACTGAAAAAGAGGTCCATGCTTTGAAAAAGTTTAAAAGTCTTTTATTAGGGGTCTGCATATTTTGGTATTTCAAAAGCTTAAAAACTGCTGTTTTATATTATCATTTTATAAAAAGTATTTCAAGTCTGACCATCATAATATTATTTAAAAAACAATTTTTTGTTTATATGGCTATGAATTAATAAGAAAGTACCGAACGGCGAACATATTAAATCACAACTAACTTAGAAAAAAGTAATAGCTAATTTGTTTCCATTTGTTTGGTTTTTTAAACAACTATTACTTTTAATAATTTTAAGTTTTGATTCTGGTTTATATTTATTTTAAGATTTTAAATAGTTAGTATATATTATACAATTTTTAAGTCCTAAACAGTTCTTATTATATAAATAATTTGAATTATTAATTGTGTTGTGTGGTTTACAATTCTCATTATTTAATAGTTTTATATTTGCATGATACTTTCATCCAAATTGTGACAAATACATACTTGCCAAGAGGGTTCTTCAGAAATAAAGTTTGGAATTACATGAGTTGAAATAGTGATGTTGGTAAAGTGATTTAGAATCATCCAAAAAAGTTTATATCAAACTTTACTTTTTAGCTTCTTATGTTAGTAAGAAACTTTTGTACATTTTTTAGACTTTATAATACATAATATGCAAGTCATGTTAATACATATAGTAATGTGGTGCAATTTTTATAGCACTTGTTATTTGATTTCACATACATTTTTAAATGAAAAATTGAAATTAAAAACAATTTTGAAAGCTACCTATTAATAATTTTGTCTAGTCAATTAAGTTTGTAATTTTATATTTAACATCAATAACTAATTTGAAATAATTATAATTTATAGATATTTTCATGTTTTTAAAAATCATTATAATAAAATATAACTTAAGAAAAATGTCTATAATTTGATAATATTATTAATACCTTTTGATTTTTCACTAGATCTTCTATTTTTAATTAATATGTTTTTTTTTCAGTCGGCCAGATAACAAAGAATGTCAAAGAAAAACATCATTAACTCCAGTTAATTATAAGTAAATTAAATTTGTATAATAATAATATGTTAAAAATCCACGTTTTTTAAGTAATAAGTTTTATATTTTTTATATTTTTATTATATCTAATATCTAGAAAAAAGATTTATATTATGGTAAATTATTTGATACTGATTATTGCATACATATTTTGAATTATCAAGATATAATTTATCTGGATTTTCAAGACAACTTTAGGAAGGTAACTTGTTTATTATTTTACATTTTTAAAAATTCCACTCCAAATATTTGTACTTAGTAATAGTTGTGAATGGTAATATTATGTTACATTTTTACAAACAGCTTTTTTTTTATAATGAAAGTGAAATTAGTGTAAATGATATGATGACAATTACTTTATTTTCATGTATTCCTATTAAAATTTGAAATACCATAAACTTAAAAAAAAAAAAAATGAAAATAATAAATAAAAAAATAAATAATGTAATATTATTATATTCTATTTAATGTTTAATTCTTTACTTTTTAACTTTAGGTACAATTGTTACATTTTCTGGGTAAGTTAAACTTCATGTTAAAATGTTAAATAGTTAAATGTTGTAAAGTAACCTAACCTGATGGACTTCTTCATGATTAATATTATTAGAAAATGTCTCCCATATCTACTATGTACTATTAGTACTTATCTACTAAATTCTACTAGGTATTTATTAGTTTCCAAATTACAAGTAGAATTTGATTGGTTGTAAATTTTCGATTAGTGAATTAAAATGTTATTCTTTTAAGAACTTCTTGGTTCTGTGTTTTTTTTTTTATTTTTTGGTCGAATTCTCTGCCACACGTTTACCTAACCTATAATCACAATTAAAATTAATAAATAAATATAGTATACGTATAAGACGTCTATATTATTAGGTATTATAATTTATTATGACATTATTGTGTATTGTGTCATACATATGACGTCTAAAATCTTTAAATTACCATAACGCATATTTCTACGGCTTTATTTGGTTTTGTGCAGATGCTCGTGTATTTCATTCATCTATGATTTATACGGGAAAGATAAAAACTATAAAATTTATAGTTTTTATCTTACTGGTTTATCACGTAGATACCCTACCAGCAGTATAGTTATACGCTGTATGAATAACAAATAATAGTATATGTTGTGCCGTTGCAGGTGTCAAACATTTGGAATCAACATTTCCATACGGAGGTAAATTAAATTGTATATTTATTTTATTATTTACGTTTTTGGCTCGCACATAATATTATCTGTATTGTGTTCAAAATCATGTGCTTGTATAGACGTATAGTGATGGTGTATATATTTACAACTTAGATTCATCGGGTGTCCATGCGACTATGCATACCTAAAAGTTTATTTATACCTACTATTAAAGTAAATAAGTTTAGGTATGTAAATTTATGGTATGGTCCAGACATTTTTTAATTTGTACTTATGCAATAATAAAACATACAAATGTCTATAATCATTACAAAAAATATTATGTTATATATTATGTTTAAAAATGAATTATCAATCTCCATCTATTGAAAAATAACTATAAGTACTAAGTAGTATCTATTTGGGTTGGGTTAATCTAATTTAATTTGGCTTATAGTAATTTCTAGTATATAGAGGAGGTATGAACTTTTTTGGTCTTTGAGACACTGCAATTTTGGTTATGTCGCTCATATAATTTATTTCCTCAGTATCGCGCAACCCCCACTCGCTACCGTTAGTTATAAATTATAAAAATCAACTTTTAATAAGTATTTTTGTTGTATTCAAAACAATACGATCATTGACTTTTTTAAATGTAGGTACCAAATGTACACTATGTATTGTTCTACCAAACTATAACATAACTATTGTATTAGATTTAGACAGAGGAAAAAATATACATGTAAGTATACACAGTTATTTTATTTGTTGATTGCAATTAAGTCTTGATCAATTATAATTGTGATGACTAATGATTAAATATAATGTTGTCTTATTTGAATAAAATATTTTAGACCAAGTTTTGAAGTCAGAACCACTGTTGAGATGTTGCGTACCTATAACTATCTAAGTTCAAAGTTGACAAGTTTGATTGTTGTAAGTTTGTTGTTAAAATTATTGTCAATTCTAACGTCTTTAACTTCGTGTTATTTTAATATGATGTATAGTAGATTGGACATTTTAGAAGTCATCTGGTACTGTTATAGTATATTATTAGGGATTTGGCTGTTCCTTCTAACATTTGTTTTAGATGGTTGACTTCTAAAAAATTAATGCGATACAGCATATTATTTATTCTATAATCTATAATAATTGAGCTTATACTATACAATAGGGGTGACCAAACATTTTTTGGTTACGATCTACTAAAAATATATTTCACCTTTGAGGATCAACTTCCATATTTTTTTTTTCTATTATTGATTAAATATAATTATTAAGAACATATAGAGCGCGTGGCCATAAAAATAAATTCTAATATGATCGAGTTTGAAATCGTCCAAGATCGACCAGTCGATCGTGATCGACTGTTTGGCCGTTACAACTTAGTTTTATAATTAATTAAAAGTTAAACATTTTGAAATGAGATTGTTTGTGAGCTCTAACCTTCCTTTCTGTTTTTTTAAATATCTAATAAAATGTATTAATTTTGTACGCTTTAGCGTTTTTATAGTTTTTGTTTCGTACAGTGGCGTACACAGAATTCGTTTATGGGGGCCGGGTTACCATTTATGTATGTGTATAAAATGTTATTAATCTAACATTTCATAAAAGAATTATACCTACATGTTTCACTTCTGGGGGGGGTTAAACCCCTAACCCCCACCCCCGTTGGTACGCCACTGGTTTCGTATAGCACTAAAGTTCTTATTATTTCTTATTCATTTATATATTGTTTATATTTTTTTCCAGCGATAAGTGCTTTTTACATAGGCGTAAACTGGGTAGGGCGAGAGGGGGCTACTGCCCCCTTGATATCTTGTAAAAAGTATTAATTATTAGGTATATTTAGTCACTAAGTATCTTTTAGTATAAAATAGATATTATATCGACATAAAATAAAGTTTGCCCCCCATAAAAATTACCCAAGTTACGCCTATGGCCATTTGAGTAATCCTTCATTATTGAAAGTAATTATCGAGTTCAGGCAATTTGTATTTAGCTTATAGATCATAATCTCAAGCTTTCAGTCTCCCATAGAAACATGAGTAATTTTATAATTAATGTATACTTTATTTTAGTATGATAACAGATGGACATTTTTGTCAAAAAGTTGTGTAGGCACAACTGTAGGAGACGTCTATGACTATATATACTAGGTGTGACTTATACATTTTAACATTTATATACATCCAGGCCCCAGGGATTGGAGATAGTGAGAGAAAGAGAAAGAAATCCGTAAACCATAAAGTTATAAATCGTGTCAGTCAGGCGACACCTCCAGACTCAAATTATGTTATACAGCAACGTAATGTCTATTTAAAATGCGAGCGGTGTTTTAAAAAAAAAAAAAAGTAATGATAAAAATAATAGTTATAATAGTAATAGTAAAAATAATAATAATCCGTTCCAGCGTGCGGGGATCGCGTATTGCGGTAATAGTATATTGTATATACATATACTATAACGGTGTGCGGACGAAAAAATGTATTCCAGTGATAATCCTGTAGTTAAAATAACTCGGTGACGTCACACGTCGTTCTTTCCTATTCTGACTTTCAGATTCTGAGCACACTGGGCACAGCGATTAAACCACAACGGACTGTATAATATAATAATATACTTATTCAATCGATTTGGCCTACACCGTCCGTTTGTTTTCCATGAATTATTTTTATCATTTTTGCCGTTTTCAAACGAACTGCCCCTTGTTTGCACGGAGTATCGAAACATCTATTTAACTAGTTTTGTCATATTAACTATGAAAAATTAATGTGTAAATTATAAACATGGTAAAATGGTAAGTACTTCGTCAGGGAATAGGAATAGCGTACTCAATATATAGTTACCTAGGTACCTAATTTGTAAAAATAAATGACGTATTAGAGTTAAATTTCTAAACAATACGGGGTGCATATTGTATTGAATGAATTTCAGTAAGATTTGCTATGTTGATGGGTATAAAGTTATTATAGATAGGTATCTATTTATTTTTGAAATGTATACGTAATTAGGTAAGTAAAACCTTAAAGTTCTTCATCAAACCAACAATCATCCCACCTTACTAAAATTAAGTAATGCAAAATCAAACTAGTTCATGTATTTTATGAACATACGTAAATGCATCATATGCGATAACCATAAACATTAACATAAACAATATACATCACTGGAGTGGATACTTTTATCTTATTACTATGATATATCTTTATATATAATAGTAAAATACGCATAAAACATGCATTATATGCGTTTATCTTAATAATATGTTTAATTACTTATGCTGTTATTATTGAATAATTTTTAATTCGATAATATTATTATAAATCACGAGTAACTAATTTCATTTATTTTTTTGTATAGGAAAACAACTATTATTTTTAATAGTAAAAAAAATTGCCAGTTGATAAGTGAATACTTACCAGTTACCACTCTTGTGATTAGCTGTACAATAAATGAAAAGTAGGTCATTGTAAGTCTATAATAGACAATAGTCAATAAATGTGTTAAATTTTAATGTAATAAAATTATCGTTGTATACGCAAAACGATATTGCGCTAAGACGTCTGTCAGCAGCCTGTATCATTAAGTAATAGGTAGTACCATTGATTTTATAATATTATAAAATCAATGATATTGTTATAAAATAATTTACTATTTGTATATGGGAAGTTGATTTAATTTTTACAAATCATTACATTTATTATATTGCCTATTGGTTATTATAATTATATGCATCTAAAAAAAAAAAAAACGATTGATATTTCTATACAGTTATAAGAATAATTTATGTAGAATTTCAACCTACCAAACAAATAATTTTTGATGGACATTTATAGAAATAACTTTAAAAAATTTAAAATTGAAAGTGTCTATAAATAGATCAGAAATGGTCAAAATATTTAGAAAATTTCATTGTAAATAGAAATACTTAATAACATAAACATTTAGTGACCATTTTAAATATCTATGGTTATTTATTTTTGAATTACAAAAACAAAAAATTGTCAAATACTGTTTTTTTTTTATAAACATTTCTTTTATTTTTTTTAAACATTTTAATAATAACTAATAGGTACTAAGAATTCATTATTTTGAATTTTCTTAAGTACAAACTAAATTCAATTTTTAATACGAAAAAAAAGTATACCTATTGAGTATTGATTTCGTGACCTTACCACCCAGTCGAATTTTATATTGAAAATATGATAGAAATAACCTTATTGCAAAAATAAAACGAACACAATTTGATATAATTCATCTACCTTCTCTAGTATAAACGTACAAATTTCAATATAGAATCTCAGCGGGGAACTGTAAACATTTACACGATATATATAAACTGAATTGATCTTTAACAAAGACTATCATTCTAAAAAAATTCTACCTATACATATACCTATATAGGGATGCTGAAAAATATAATAGTAGGTGAAAAATATAACTGAAATAATTTATAATATTATACATACATTTAGAAAATGTGTATTCACATATATTTTCATGTTATATAGTGCAGTTAAACAAAGAAAAAATTAGTTTTACATAATTATTATAGGTTTAAAAACATTTTAATTCATCACGGAATTGAAAATATTATGTAATGTTGGATTATTTTATTCGATAAGAATATTATAGGTTAGTCTCTTTTTTTAAAGAATCCTATTTAAAATTTGATTTAAAAAAGTTGTATAATGTTTTGTTAATCGATAAATAATTAAAAAAAAAAAATTAATAAATATACCTATTCAAGTTTTTCAATCAATCGACTAACCAAATTATACGCCTGTAATTGGTATTATGTATGATATAAAATGACCTATAAATTTCACTGGATATTCATGATTTGACTTATTGAATGCAATTGATAAAAATAAAAAAATATTGATTTTATGATACTATTATATGTTATAAAAAACTTTGATATTTATTTTTTGACGACATTATATAACAAAAAAACTTTAATTCTATTATGTGATGTACATGCGTTTAAATGTATAAATATAAAACTCTTTGCTGGATTTGAACATTCAGTGGTTATGTGTATTATATGATCCTAGGAAGATAAATTATTTGAAATTATTACTATTTGTCACCTTCAAGCTGTAAATATAATATACCTATACTGGATTTGGATACTAATTCATATCAACCTCGTGTTTCGTGATTTTGGACAAAGTTCAACTAGTACCTGCATTGATGTCGAGTCGGAAATCAGATTTTTGAAAACATTTTAAATAAATACCACGTAAGTTAAACATTGAATATTATAAATTATAATATACATGATGTGGTTGTTTGAAACGAGAATGAATAATAATATACTATCCAGAGCAGTATGGTTGGTATGTATACTGTGAGATGTATAGTTGGGTTGTTTTATAGGTGGGAATGTGGGATGGAGAACAATTTCGGAATGTTTATAAAAAATTAAACATTAAAGGATATGTTTTTATATATTTTAGTACATTTACTAATTTAAATTTGCACATTACTTGAATAGGACGTTTCAGCGTTTTCCGTGCCAAATTAAATACAAATCAAACGGCACGTAATTTAATTTTTCTTGAAATAAAATGTATCCGAGCTTTTGAATAATGCAAAAAGACAAAAGTATAGTGTGGCGTGAAATGGTTATAATGAAGACAAGAAGCATAAATTAAATTAAGAGAACCTAGTGTTTATCGTTTTCCTTGGTGTCATGGTCAGGATATATTTTTCGAAAATATCATATCGAAAGATTTGGTTCAGCGCAGATAACGGATGCACAGTAAGAAAAAGCTTAAGTTGAATAAAATTCGCGTGAATCCAAAATCACATCGCCTTTTGACTTTTTCTTAGTTCACAGTTCTCAGCTAAAACACAAATCTCCGCACTAACGTGTTTTAGCTATATTTAATTCACCCGCACTCGTGTGAAATCGATAAATGATAACATCACACGTACACGCAAGTGGTTAATTACTAGAAATTCCAAAACGTTCCTCAAATTCATATCAAAAACACGACGGTTAACAAAAAATGTTTCTAGTCCCTTTCAGCCTTCACGTTCGTGCTGTAGTATTCTCAGAGAGGCGATAGCGAGACGAATGACGATAGGGTACATTTAATAATAATATTATAGCCGTGCTTTTTTTTAATATATATTATATAGGCACACATCACACACATTTCATACATAACGAACCTATAAAGGGGCTCCGGAGGGAGAGTAAATCGAATCGGTGAGACCGCAACACACACACACACACACACACACACAAACTTACAAACTACTCTCTATCAAACACATACACTCGAACTCGCACACCATTGCACAGACCAACACACACACAATCGAACTTAAACACAATTACAGACCAACACACACACACACACTCGAACTTAAACACGATTACAGACCAACACGGACACAAGCGGTCGCGCTGGCGAACGGAGGGCGGAGAGAATACGGTCGGCGATTTAAATATAGAACGCGTGTGTGGAGCGAATATCGCGTGCGTGTGTGCCGAACGGCGGGCGGAGACGTATGGTCGCGCTCAGGGGATTCCGTCTCCGTACTTAGGCGTCTGTGCGTACGTCTACAAGTCGTGCGAGTGCCGCCGCCGTGTGTAGCCGACGACGACGCATAATATCATTAGTATAATATAGTATTTAGTAACAACCACGCGACACAATAATGGTGAAGTGTATAATATAATATATATATATATATAGGTACCTATTATTATTATTCTATATATTATTATCATACGAATTGAAGCCGGCGGATTCGGTTCGGTTCGGTTTAACACGCGCGGTCGGTATCCGTTCGACTTTTCGTCAACATCGTCGACTCGGCGAGGAGTCGTCTGTACATAATTATAATTTATAATATTATACCAGAATAATTGTATTTCTCATTCGGGGCTCAAGTGCTCATACTTGGTGTTTCGCGCACCGGAACCGGTTTCCGAGTAAAACAAAAAAAGTACATCCCTCGAAACGCGGATTTCTCCCTGGCTTATTACCGCCCGACCGGAAAAAAAGTGAGTACCACCAATATAATACAAATTACAATTATAGTCTTATCTTATCATATAAAAATCTTGCCTATACCGGCGTCTAACGCGGCTAACGGTTTTTTCGTCACTCGTCTTGCCGCATCATTGACCGTTTTCAAAAAACGACTCGCGTTCCGACACTTCTCACACAATTTGTTGAATTGTTAATGATTATAGTACGCCACCGTGGCTAGATACGAAATTATTTAGTTACATAGGTATCTAATATACATAATAAATAAAACGCATTACGTATTTATATAAAAATAAAAATACATTATTAGTTATTACGTTATTACGTATACCATCACTGATTCGTTGTGTTTGACGGGACGAGAGATTTCCGAATTCGAGAATCGACGAATTGAATCTTGAATCTATCGCAAATTAGGTATTAAAATAACAATTTCTACATAAGTCATACATCGTGAATTCAATTGATACCGTTAATATACAATATTTTAAAATCTAAAACGTTTCTGATTTTTAATTAATTTCTCAATCATTTTACTTAACATGATAACCAACCAAATATATTTTAATTTTAGTGAAAAGGAGCTTACAATAATATATATTTGTTCTAACATACTAATTTGTAGGAGAGTCGGCCTTTTATCCGTAAGTCATAATTTCCACTTATAACTAAATTAATTTTTTTGTATCCGATTTGTATCCATTTATACCTATCTTAAAAAAAATTATACCATTTCACTTTGACGTTAAATCAAATTCTTAAGTCTGGGCACCGCATTTGAAGTTGTACTGGTACCTAAAACGCCCAAAAATTAATAGATTACATATTTTCATGATCGACGTGTATTCATTTTTAGCATAAAATTTGAAATCATAATTTACGGATGCCATAACGATTTACCTCTGTCTATAGATGCAAAAAAAATTACACGCTTGCCATAATTCAATTTAAAGTGGTTTAGTTATTATACTTAATATTGTTAAGTTAAATCATTTATAATATAATATAGTTCATCTGAAAGGATTTTAAATACAGGAATGTGTAATAAATATTTTTTTCTGTGAAATTTATCACTCATTATACTCATTATATAAATAAAACAACTTTGGTACAATTCTTAAATCAAAAAAAAAAAAAACTCAACTACTCGTATTTATATTTATTGTTTTATCACACAACTCTAGAACTGCAGGGTTTGCTAAAGGTTTACCGTTTAAAATAACAAAAAATTAATTTGATTTTAAAATCGGATATCGTATTTAGACATCACTAAAAATAATCCCAGTCCCGTATGTAATCGTTTAAAAAAAATGTAGTTTTCGTTTAGTAAAAGAGCACACGTTAAAGAAGTCGTTATTTCAAAGCATACCAAATAATAAATATTACCAATTATACCACCTACTTGTGACAGAATACACACAGTAGTTATTTGTACGAGTTTATGTTTATTTTAAATCTGATAAAAATAAATATTATATGCACTATGCCACTATAGGATTATATTTACTGGAGTTTTTATATGTAGGTTTCTTATACTACCGTGTTTCGACATCAACGATAATAAATTATTCGATAATATTATACCGAGGCCGACAATCGTGGAGATTAGTTCTGTATCTTCACTAATTATAGTCCGTTACGAAAATTTTATACGAAATATTAGTGCATGTCACATCAGTTTTTATTATAATGGGTTATAATATGTTGTTTTTACAGCAGAAATCTAAAGAATTCCTTTAATTTAGTCAGTGATAGTTGTATAAAAGTGTATTGTATATCATTAATGTCGGACTATGCCAATAATAATAATTTAATGCAATTTTATTTAACGATAACACTGCAGGTCAGAAAATTGTCACAGATAAATCGTTGGTCATTGGTCAGCGTTCGAAACAATTAACAAAATGTAATAATAATTTCTACTGTATAGATCAGTTCTTAAATCGTTTTATTTTACAGTCTAAGGAAGTCAACACGTCATCCTCGTTCCGTGTATTCTAGCATTCTGTGTAATTTATTACAATTATTATTAAACACAATATAAATAAATAATTATATAATACATGGTTTTTGTTGTTTTATTAATTAAAATATTATGCCAAATAGTGAATACTAATCAGCGGACATACACTTTTGCTATATAAACAAATGTTTAAAATATATTTTTTTTTATCCTAATTCCACTTACACGCTTTGAAAATTTTCTCGTACCATTTGTCCTAATCAACCTTTTTTTTGTATAATTAAAAATGATTGCATAAATCATTTTTTACGTAGTACGTTCCATTTATTTTTTGTATAAAATAAGTGGGAAAATGTATTTTTGTGTAGATTTGTCGACACAAAAGGGATTATAAAATTTAAGACAACGTCGATATTTAATATTAATAATAAATACAAATTTGTTATAGCGTTGCTTATATATTCGTATACCTGCACCTCAGGTTGAGTAATGTTGCCCTATAATCTATTTAATATGATACTGAAAGTTTTCTCTATGGAATATCAGTATAATAAAATATTTTATAAACATATAGTGCAGAAAATATGTTTATCTGTACTTGTTTTTAAGTTGGACTTTCAATGGAATATTGGACTGAATAATAAAATAAAATTATTTTTAGTTTCTTGTACAAATTACCTAAATGTTTTAAGTTGTAGAATTTTTGAACAACATGCATGGCAAAACGTTTAATTATTTTACTGAAAACTTGAGTGTCAATAACTAAATTTATTGACCAAGTTCAATAATCAAAGTGTTTTTTTCTTACAAATCGGACAGAGCACCAAAATAAAACACATACTGTAAGCGTTACGGACCCGTAAATGCTTATTTGTTAAGTTATTTTTCCATAAGCGTTAAAATGTAGACCGTTAGAGGAATATACACCCAGGAAAGCGGTGTTGAGTAATTTTAAACCGAATTGGTAATAGTAAATGGTATAACACTATATTATAACACGCGCGCTTATAATAATATGTTATTATTGAATATAATATATTACGTATACACTATGTACGATAGTCGATAATGTCTCGACCAAGGACCTTAGTCGATTAATTTACGTTTCCGTTTTAATACGGGCAGTGCGGGAAAACAGAAATAAACGCTTTCGTTCCGATATATAATAATATAGCTGTGTCTATATAGACTACATTATAATATAAAGTCTGTCGGCGGTGGCGTTCACTAATTTTTATTTACTCGATGGCGTCGGCGTCGGCGGTGCACCGGTGCACGTGTTAAAAGGTTTACGATAAACACCGCCATAATGCATATTATAATAATGACCAAAAAAAAAGGGGCCGCATACTAGTTGCGTCCCAAAGATAGCTATATGAAAAAAGGTTTAATTCGAATAGCTTCCCGAGTTTTCGTACGTTGTATCCGAGTTGTGGCCCTGCTTTTTTGCGTTTTGTTACAACTCTATTAATATTTATTAAATTGATCGATTTGATCATACGTTTACACCTATAATGTTATTATCGCTGTCCATTTAATTACAACGACTTCTGTGCGAAATACTAATGGCTATCATGATTTTCATTCAAAGTTCAACCCCATGTTCTACAGCGCACATCCAAATATTTATGTATTCATCGATGTTTTGAAAAATATATAGTGAGATTTCTGTACAAAACATTCACCCAAATATTCGTAAAACATTAATAATTTATACACAAAGTAACTATCATTAGAAATATATGTGCTTATTATAGCACAATTAGATGGAAACCAAATTAACATGTTTTAATTTATAATAAAAATTTCAATTAACAAGTGCCATAGTACTATAGCAGCCTCCCTAAAAAACGACGATATGGGTTGTATTCGTCAACCGGGTCTTCGTTTTAGGCGATAGGAAATTTGGAAATCCAGAACTGTTTGTCGAACTTTAATAATGTTCAGAAAAACAAGGTTTTTAGCGAGGCCCGTCCAAGACTCGAGATACGGTTGCCAACAGCAGCTGCAGCGATTTTGATCGGACTCTATATTCGCCGCTTGTGTGTTTGTTCTCGGCTTGTTAAAATTATTTCACGGCGACAATAATAATAACGAAATAATTACCGTCGCTTAGAGACGTTCAGAGGCTGCTAATAATAATAAATAAATATATTAATACATAAACCGTATATAGAATCTGCAAACGACACGCGTTGTATATTATTATATATTATCACGTGCGTATATTAAAGAGGTTGATTTATAATATTCAGTGTCTCGTCTCTGTGCCGCATAATCCGAAACCAGATCCGAGTCGGTCACCCCTCGCCGGTTTAAACGCGTCCGTCCGGTGACGATAAAAATGGCTTCGTCTTTGAGTTTTTCTTTATTTTTTTACGACCTAGGGGACGAGGAATATTATATTCTTAGGGTCTCGATCGTTTGGCGGCCAGCAGACAGTCGTCATTATACATATTACATATATAATATTATAGCATCTTTTCCGACCGCATATGCGTGTGCTATAATAATAATAATCATATTAATATAAATATATATTTTAATCCTGTTAGCGGTTTTATACTTTTATATACATAATAATAATATATATAAACACCCACAAGACGTTGTCGTAGTATTATATTATATTATTGTCGTCTTATCCGTCATCGTGGTCGTTATACACTTTTATAGGTATATACACCGTGGTGATAATCGTGTCGCGTGAGTCACGTGGACTTATGGCCTATAGGTGTATACACGTCTCTATAATATACAGACCGGGTACGTCTTCATTGTACAAGAGCTTATATTATACATTTATACATGTAATGTATGCGACCGATAATCATAATAATTAACGTAAGATAGTTTTTTTTTTGTTATTTTCAAAGTCTTCTTCGTCCGTTATAATGGGGCCGATTTATATAGATAGGTATAGTCGATTAATAATTAGAAATGCACGCAAGCGTAAGCACAATATAGGATTCGCATTCAAAACGAGCTGTGAGCGGATTACGAAATGGTGCGCGCAAATTTAAATTGGTCACTCGCGATATAGTCGTCGGCTGTAGGTTTAGAACCGATCGTGGTGGCGCGCTGTGAAGAAATTCGCGAGTCTTTATAGAAATTCTCGGATTTAAATGTAAGCTGCAGCGATACGTGTGTATAATATAATATTATTATTATTGTTATGTGGCACGTCGGTCCCGTGCAAATAGATCGTTTTTTTTTCGAAATGTACGTCTTCAACTCGGCACCACCCACGTTCTCTACACCAAATGCCCACATTAAATATTATAATATATTATAATGACATTCGCCGCGTGTTAGGCAAATATGAGTGAGTATTTGGGCACGGATCGGAAACATAATATCCGTCACCACGTATAGGTATATCGTATCGCACGAAGATCGATCGCGAGACGTTTTCTTGGGGATATGCAAATAGGCGTCAAACCCCGTCGTCGTCGTATATCGTGTAAACGATACTTAAATATTATACTGTCGAACACACGATATTCGGAGAGCTATTTTTCGCACTTTTACGGTCTTGGCGTAGACGGGACAGGATCGGAAAGGCCCGCGAACAATCTTTTCGAAATTTATTAAATCGAAATATACTCGATCGGGTTTTCGTTTTTAAGACGGTTTGAATAGTATTTCGAGTAGGTTGTTTATGGTTTTTGACTTTGTGCTTTATGCTTTGTGTTCACGATATTCTTTTTGACCGATAGTAAAAAGACTTTGTGGAAAATTGCGGTTGCAGTATATATTGTGTTAATGACGCCATGACATTTCGTTCGCAGGTATCTGGCGGAGGAAGGACAAGAAGGAGCGGCACTGTGCCGCCGGCCGGAGGAGGAGGACGACGACGACGACCATTGGGGCAGCGCCAACAGTATCGCTGGCTCCGTGACCTGCACTTCCAGCACCGTCGTCATCAAGAACGACAATAACGAAGACGACAGCAACAGCAGCAGAACAGCGGTGGCAACCATGATGTCGGCCGCGAGTGCGGTCGGCGGCGGCCGTCTGATGGTCGTCGTCGACGTGAACGGCGCCGACAGCGACAGCTGACAGCCTGGACGACTGCGACCGTTGCGGGAATGCGGCGGTGCTTACGGATGGGGTGTCCCGCCGGCCCGGTACGCCATGCTTGACGTGTTCCGGGGCCTGAAGAGCCTGGTGAAAATCAGCCACGTGCACATCGACTCGCCCGTGTTCCGGCTCCACTACAGCCTGACCGTGATGCTGTTGTCCGCGTTCAGCCTGATCGTCACCACCAGGCAGTACGTCGGCAACCCGATCGACTGCGTGCACACCAAGGACATACCCGAAGACGTGCTGAACACGTACTGTTGGATACACTCGACGTACACCATCAAAGAGGCGTTCAAGAAGAAGGTTGGCGTCAGCGTCCCGTACCCGGGTGTGGACAACACCCGCGGCAAGGCGGACGACCGCAAGACGTACGGCTACTACCAGTGGGTGTGCTTCTGCCTTTTTTTCCAGGTAAGTGGACATCACTGCGCCGTCGGCACATTTCGTTTTATATATTTTTGGTTGTGAATTACATATGTTTAAGTTGGCACTTCTTGCTTACCAGTACGATGTATTAATAATATGTTATTACCATGGTTTAAGAAATTCCTTATATTATCTTAAACCGTGGTTATTACGTTATTACCTAACATATTTTCAATACCGATCATGGCGGAAACGAATAACTGCCTCGCGAGCTCTTTCTCTCATTTTGTACAGTAACGCCGTTCCTCGGTCGATCCGTCTCGTCGTGCACTCGTGCAATGGTGAAATTTATTCGTTTTCAGAAAATAATTTACTATATCCAATCAATAAGGTAAGGTCTATTCATATTATATTCCATAAGCGTCAAATTTGATGGATAGTATTGTTGTTTATACGTTTTATATACATAAACAAATGTCGTGGGTGGGAGATTTGATCCCCCGAATGGTCTCTGATTGCGACTTTGCCAAAAAAAAGTTCAAATCGGAAGTCGTCGTAAAAAACATACAATATCTATACGTACGGGGGGCTAAATTGATAAAGGTAATTTCGATGTCGTTTTTCTTTCCCCCTATTACCATCGCCGCCGGAATTCGGTCTTATTAGTTTATTTGTTTTCTGCCGGAAGGGCGCCGCAGACGACACGTCATAAAGTTTTTGCAGAGCACACTACCGATATGAGTGAGAAAATTATTTCCGCTCGGGAGCTCTGATATCATATTTTATAGTAATCGTTGATCGATGACAACGTTCGGAGAGAATAGTAGTTTCTTTATGTCCGTTTCTAATTAGGTACTATGACGTGTGATTTGTCATACCACTGTCGCCGCAGAGACGTTATTTACCTGTAAACCGGAAGAAAAATAAACCGACGATATTATGTGTACGTCTGACTATTAATGTCCAATATATTATGCACGCGTGACGTTCTGTTTTTTCGTTCAGTATTTACTATTTTTTGTCTGTGTAGCGGCGAAACTCGCGTTTCGTATACATCACGTAACAGTCGTAACGTTTAAATATAGTAAATTTCGGTAGTTAGAAACTCAATAAAAAAAAGGGGGGAAAAATTAAAATAATAAATAAATAAATAAGTAAATAGCGGAAAAAAAGCCTAAGAAAACTCTCGACCACACATAAGTAAACTCATAAAACTTCGACCCGCCCAACCGGCGTAATCGGTCGTAAATCGTGTGAATTCCAAACAAATAATCTCATCGCGGGCTACAAACAATAATAATAAGCATACTAAACGTTGTTTTGCTTGACACGGCTTCACGCTCCTCATCAGAACTCGGGACAATCGTCATTACACAAATACACAACAATATAATGTGTGGCCTATGAGTATAAAAAACGGGCGTTTCGTTGACGTTTTTTAAGACAAAATATTATAATATTATTATGAATTATGATATTATAATTTATAATCACGCGTGACAAACCGAATTCGTTTTGTCTGTATATATTTTTATTATTACGATATATATATATACATTTATATATTTATTTATTTAGCGCCGGTATAGCCTTATCAATAACGACTTGGTATGATACTTTACGATTTACTAATGTGATTAGTATAACACAATTAGATTAATAACATAAAATATTGTATACATTTATATCAACTTATTTTTTTCCATTACAACATAACGTTAAAATATGATTTTTAATTGCACTATAAAAAAATGTTTATTGCCATAATAATGTGTATAATAATATGTCTAATGTTTATTGCCGCTAATGTTACGCTTTTATATTATTTGGACATCGATTACTATTTCTTACATTCTTAGGTTTCCTAAACACGTGTTCGATTGATGTTTTGACGTATATATTTTATAATATGTATATTTTATTATATTATTATTAATATTATTTAACCGAATTATATTACGGTAAAATTTTACTATGGCTTACAGTCATCGAAGAGAACCAAAATATTGACCGCTATTTTAGAAGTGACCATTCTATACAAATTATAAAAAAAAATATCAAAAACGTAATATGTACATTGTACATACTAAAAAAAATGTATTTATGGCACGTGCAATATATAAGTATATGTATAATGTATATAGTACATTTTTTATATAGCACCTAATTTATGAGTTATGAGACTAAAAAGTATTGCCGTTAAAGACATTTTACCGATATGGGGTATATTATAGGCTCCTGCAAAGGTACATACTTGTATGTATGTATTTGAACATGTATGGATAACTATTTGTCAGCTGTAAATCGGCTTAAAAATAATAATTTTGAATGTGTTCAGAGAAGGAGTTCAGGTAATTCAAGAAAAATTAAGTTAACATTCATGATAATTCAATTAACTTCACGCAAACCCATTATTAGGCATTTTTTTCTAACGATGTTTACAATTTTGTGTTCAGATAAAATATGTTCGATAACGAATGAATTAGATTTAGATTGGAATTCTGCCACTGTGGGGATTATATAATACTCAAAAAAAAAAAAAAAATACACGATATGACTGCAGCATCAGTGATAATGAAACAAAAGCTTTTATATTTTCTTTACGCTCTTTTGTGACTTGTAAAAGCAACTTAGCATCGGTAAATATCAAATATATCCGTCTTTATAATTTTTATGTGTTAAAATTAAATTGAGTTTATTTTTACTATACAATATAATTTGCACGTGCCCAAAGATGACGTGTTCAATCTACAGAAAAATAAATTCCGCAAGTAATTTTTTGCCGATGTTTATTAAACAAAATATAACAATAATAACAATAGTCTCAAACCATGATTGGAAAGGAAACGAGTATCATTGATAATATTATGTTATTGTACGTAACTAATAACTATTGTATAATATGTATTATATACACATCAAACACGTGTGTACCAATGTATGTCCCTCGGACGAAGTTCATTATTTTAATTCACGGAAAGTCGTACCGTGAAATTAAATAATTTTGTTACAATGTTTGTATCGTCATCGTCATCATAATCGCCATAATTATTATTTGCATGTGTCGCATGTAAGATACGGTTAGTGGTACAAAATGATTATTACGCCGCTTAATCATAAACTAAATGAACGCGCCAAACCTTCGACCTCGGTTTGTCAAAAAAGCAATTGTTCATTATAATATATTATAGTGTTAATATATTGTAATTCATTATAGACGAAATTAGTACATAACGACAACTCGTTGAATATTTTAAGACCATAATGAGTAATAACTCATAACCGATTACCGATACTAGATAATTTATTATTATATTTGTGCAAATGATTGAGATAATTGGTGTTTTATCGCAGATTAGTCGTTTAAATAGTTTCTACATATTATTATTATGTAGTTGTGGTTGCAAATGACCATGTAAAATTGTATTTATTTCACCCTTACACAAATAGTGTACTTAACAGAATCTCATATAAAAATAAAACAACGAAACATGTCATGCGCTCCTCCAATGTATGGGTATATAATTGCATACAGTGTTGAATCCAGATAATTTCTCTGGGGGGGGGGGCTCAATTTTTTTTCATTGGTGAATGGTGATACGTGATTTTAGTATTGTGCATTTAATAAATAGGTAGGTACATTTTGTTGAAAGTTGTATTTGTCAAGGGAGGCAAAAGAAATTTCAGGGGGGGGGGCATTCGCTCTCCCTGAAGTATACCTGGATTTAACACTGATTGCATATATTAATATAATACTACACTACCTACCATTATCTTTTATTATCACGGATTATTGGATTATCGATTTATTCGATCAATTTGTGTGTACATAAATTCCCACGATATTAACAAGGACAATTAAAGAGAAGACTACATTATAGTAGGATTAGTCTTGAGAATCGTATTTATAGATATGTACTATACCACCAGTAACTAATTAAAGCATTTGTTGTTTTGTCATTAGTTTTAATAAAGTTTTATAACACTAATTTATGTATTAAATATAATTATCAATCATATGGATACGAGTAAAGTGTAGAGCAAAAGTTATCCACATTAAGACGGTGGGAATATTATCGTTAAAAATTTGATAGCTATTGCCACTTGACCAATATCTCACCCGATGATGTACCTCACTACCATATGACGTGATAATTTCCTAAATTCTAATATTAATTATAAGTAGATGTAATATTCATTATACGATATTATTTTTTTTTATTGATATTGCTCACTGATGTATGTTTATAGCTCTCGGAATAAATAACGTTCATTTGAAAGTAATGTTCAATTCTAACTCCAGCATCTCTAGTCATCTTTTCTTGCCCACATATTCACCCCCATAGACGACGCCAACTATCCAATATCTATACGGTTCTGCCTCACGGTGTTCCATTTCTACCGTAGCATATTGTAATGAATAATGATCGTATAACGATAATAATAAAAAAAACAATACTGACGTATCGACACGATTTAAATTCGTGTGCTGCATCAAACGCATGTTTTAGATAGGTATATACGGTAAAAAACATAAACGGAGTGTCTGCGGGAGGGGAGGAATGTGCCACCTGGTAAAGATCATCGCACGTGCGGGCGGTTGAAAAACTATACCATATATACCTACACCACGGTCCGCGTTTGGCTGTCGGCCACCGGAACAGCCGTTTAAAACCCATCATCTATCCACTTCCCTTTTTTTACACGCGCGTGCGTAACGTTCTTTTTTTTAGTTTTTGTTTTAAAATTTTTTTATTATTATTATTTTTTTTTTTGGACAATGCGATTTACGTGCCGGTTATGTCTAAAAATAATATCGACTTCAAACATCAGGGACGTGCTGAATTGACGGACGGTCATAGGGCCGACGTATATGATACGTACTAGGCTCTTAAACACTTAAATTTACTCTTAAATTATTGGTTACCTATAATAATATTATGTATAATAGGTACCTGTTATAATAGCTACGATAAATAACGAAATTGGTTCACGTCGAAACGCTACTCGAATAATATCGTTGTATTAAAGTTTATCATTTATTATATAATATGATTATTAGGGCTGTGAATTTGTAGGAAAGTGCATTTTTTTGGTGATTGTGAAACGTAGCTTTGTAAGTAAGTACATAATTTGAATTATATAAAAACGAATTGATTTATGAAACTTATTTTGCATATTAAGTCTTTAATTTTTTGGTCGTTTTTTTGCATTCTTAGGTCATATTTTCCTTTTTTAGTTCATTTTCCAGTATTTTTAATTTAATTCCGACAATTAACATAATATTTTCAAATATTTTTTTTGTTTTACACAATTTTAAAAATGTTTCACGTGAAATTCAAATTCAATCAACATTTCAATTTTTTTATTAAATTAATACATTTTTATACATGTAAAATGTAATGTACTAATGTATAATATTATCCTATACCCAATATCAATATAAATATAAAAATTAAATTAAAAACCATTTTAAGTGTGTTTTATACTATAATTTTCGGTATTCTATATTGTATTTTTTGCATTTTAAGTGCATATTTCATCGCATTTTTTTGACATTTTTAATGCATTTTTTAAGGTTACAAGTTCTGTAGGCTATATTTAGCTATAACATTTTAATTATATATTTCTTGACTTTTATTCGATATATGTATATTGTATATATAGTATATATGCAGTACCTATATAGCAACGTAGCATCGACGACAGCGTAATTTTGTCGTCGTTTGAAATTACTCTGTTGAAAACTGTTTACCGGCTGCCCACTGATCAGGTGGCTTTAACACTATATTGACTTTAGTATTTATTTAGTAATCAGTATTCTAAAATATTCTTTCTCAGTCTTCACTGCTGCATTACGATGTGTTAGCCACCGTTTCTTGAACCTCTCTCCTAGATGACGGTATACTAATCATTATCGTCAAAGTTGGTGGTGATGGAGGTGGTTTATGGAGGCGTTTGTGGATTTGTTGATGGAGATGGTGGAGGAGTTAGATTCGTAGATGCCGAGGACAATGTTGATGTGTTCAGCAGACTTGACACAATGCCTCCAGCATCAAATTTCATTCTTGTGGACAACAATGTCTGATATAATAAGAGTAATTAATTTAAATTGTATGGGTAGTATTTTTTGTCACTTCTTCTATATACACGTACACATACGATACAAGTATCATTAGTAATTATGTAATATAATTATCTGATATTTTCCCAATTACTTTCGAGGATTCCAATACGATTTTTCAGTATTTATATATTTTATATTTTCAACCCTCTAAAAAATTAACTGAGGTATTTGGAAAATCATAATTTGTCGTAAATATAAAAAAACTACATACATCGACACTTGACGATCATATATCAGTATTCATATGCCATGTTGAAATATAACTAATATTAGAATATAAACCGTCTGCAGTCAGCTTCCACCGGATAAAATAAATCTATTCTCAACCAGTATTCTTTTAAAACCATATTTTTATTACATTTAACTATTTCCACGTCACTATTATACGATATCAATTGTAGCATCTAAAGTTCAACGAAACGAAACAGTGAAATTGTTATTCAAGAATTCATGGGAGGATTCGATAAGCTAAAGATTATCTCTGGGTTGTAAATAGAAGAGTAGCGGTTGAAATATTGTTTTTGGATGAGATCTCTTTCGTACAGATTTTAATACTACGTTATACTAGTATAATAATTTAGTATAAATATCATAACGTAATCGCTTGCGACACCCGCTGAATATATATATATATATATATATATTGTATATTTGTGTACACATTAAATTATAAAATATATTATACTGTCGTATACAGACATGACGACCAGACGTGCACTCAGTTTGCTCGTATTAATAATATGTGAACGATAATTTAAAATAAATTATGTAAATCATTTTTTTTGCGACGGCTCCAATGAACCGAAGTAGATTTTCAGATGTTCATTATTAATTCTATATAGTAAGATACTAGATATATGTCAAGTTATGTTGTTATATTTGGAGAACACAATAATAATTATATATAAAAATATTAAAACGTAGGTCTAAAATGATTCGTCGTCGGAAAATTATTTATATACTATAAGTATATTATGAGTCACTTTCATTAAACGTATGTATAGTGTGTACGAATAGGACACGAGTTATTCGATTGTACATTTACACCCACTACAGTATCCGTGGGTCAGCACTCGGCAGGCGGCAATAAATTTTAAGCGAATATGCGAACGGAAGCGCCCCACGTATATTATATATACGAATCGGTGCGCCGCGTTTAAAAGCGAACGAGATTTCTTCATATTATAAAATAATAATGTTATTTTATTGTTAATTTGTGCATGAAATAACGAGCTTTATTGCAAGTTTAAATACGATATAATATTATGTGTAGGACTAATGTCGATGTAAAATTATAAATTTACTCTCGTTGTTTTTAAATAACGTAGGTATTATATTCTATTAATAACAAAACAATTGTTTAACAAATTTAAAAAATAAAAATAAATATTGAATAATAATATATACTTCAGTCTTCAGGTTCCATTCGGTTGCATTAAGAGTGTCATAATCTATACATTGTTAGTTGCAACTATTAAATATATTTTAATTCTGATACACGGATATAATATTAATGCACTATTGCGTCACATCTTTTAAATACCTATAAGGAAAATAATAATTGATATTCATTATAGTAATCTAACTAATAATTTATTTTCTGTTCTTTTGCAGAGAATAATACAATTATCTACCTATAGGTATTTTTTATTGTATAATTATATTTGCATTGATTCGATTTCCTTTTCTAATTTCTAAATTCAACACATATCTGTGCAAAGTGCGAGGTATGATTTGGATGCATTAAATATGTCATAAAGAGTTATTTTTTTGAAGCAGTATCTGTCTCTCCTCCTCTATCGAAATTGCAATACTTTACTAGATGATTAATTGCAGGATTTTATATTAAGTACAGTAAAATAATGAGTACACAAATAGCGTGTACATACTACATTGTGTACATAGTTGACTAATATACAATTAAATACTAAATATTAATGATAATTGGAATTGACGTTCGGTTTTATTTCGAGTCGATTTGTATTGCGCATATCTTCACAAGATATAATATCATATTATATACATTTAAAAACTACACCAGCGTAGTTGTGTGCACGCGGTTAGTCGCACATTGACGTTAAAAAAACCATTTGTTCGATCGGAACGATTTGAACGCCCGAAACTTGTTTTAATGTAATTTAATATCGTATCGATATTATATTATACCATAAGTAGGTTCTTAATCGCTGTCTCCGTTGTTCAAACCGAATGTCGATTCACAATAATATTACGTTTCGTTTCAACGAAAGAATTCGCTCACTCGACCAACGCACCGTTTAGTGACATATATAACATTTTGTTTTTTCGACTAAAAAAATTCAACACCCGTGCGATGATAATCGACCAATATGATAACAATAACAACAATGATAACGGTATTGGTAAATTTTTAACGTGTTCTAGTCAATGATACATCACATTATTGTAATATACTATTATTATTATGGCCCGACATTGTTTCGGGTTTGAAAGGTTAATCGCGTTCGTACTTAGTTGGTGCCCGTATGCATTACGATATATTATTATTATAATATTACAGGTCGTGCAGCACACATATTATTATTATTAATTTGTATATAGCTGGTGGCTGGAAGAGTCACTTTTTGTTGTTGTGTTATATTTAACATTCAAGTCAGGTCGGCGGGTCGGCCTATAAATAAATCGACTTCGATAAGTTAAAAGAGAATTTTTTTAATATTTTACTTTTAGAAAGTACATTAACTGATTAACATACAACTTTATTATACAGTTATCGTTCATCAGTGGAATTATGTTAGAAGGAAAGGGTGGGGTTGGTCTAATGAAGCTGGGCGTCAGAGGGATAGGTACCCATTTGCGCCAAAAAAGGTATGTTTTTCCGACAGCCCATTTGCGTCAATTTTACCTGGTATAATTATAATAAAGTAATACTTATATATAAAGTAAGCTTCGGGTTAATGTTTAAACCAAAATATGTAACTGTAGATTTCGAATTAGCTATACATCTCGCTGTGAAATCAGTATGGCCATTATCTGAATTTATAGGCTGTCGTTTTCACTTGATTCAAGCTTAGTACAGGTAAATTCAATCACAAGGGTCAACTTCAGCATATAAGCATAAAAAATGGTTAAAATTGACATTTGGTTTAACTTTTCTCGATCAAAATAAAGTTTTCGAATGTTTTGTTGAAGATTTTATGTATGAAATTCCTGATGAAAATACAGAAAAAGTTATTATCTTATTTAATGTTAAAAATAACATACTTTGGAAAGATAAAAAATGAACCACGTCTTGTACACTACTGTATAAGGTTCATCTTAAAAAAATCGTTGTATATAGTTAAGTTAAAAGTTACGGAAAAAACTTAAGTTTTATACTCGAGTAATGTGCTGCAGTGTTAACAAACTCGTGTGGCATTGCAGCAGTGTGGCGGTCAATCCAAGTTTTCGAGATGCATACTTTTTTTTATACATACGAGAAAGTGTATTGTCAATTCGTCGTCTCTGCAACTATTCTCATTTTTTTTCCGCATTACACGATAGTTTTTACTGCATATTATTATTATTATTATGTTAGTATATGTGTATGTGTAAAATACATGCCAATTATTTTACGATATAGGATGTTTAATCCAACGATGGTGTCTTTTATCTGATTTCGGCAATCTGTATAAATCAACCAAATCATATGTAAATCAGTTGCCAGAATACTAGATTCGGGAAAGTAGGGATTTTGGGGATTACTTCTTTCTAAAATTCCTAAAAATATTTGTCGAAAGAATCCTCTTAAAAAAAAAAACCGCATAAATAATAACCTTAATTCTTTACTATTATAGTTGTGTTATATGTTGTATCTGGCAATTGGTATGGACTATGGAGTCAAGAGGAAATCGTAGATTAAAAAGTTTTATTTTTATATTATTTTATACAGTTAATATACAGTTATGTACAAAAAAATTATTAGAATACAGACATTTGTTAAGTTGTATTTTCTTCAACTTTATAAAATATTTAAAGTATTACAAGTTAAATAATCACGGTTGAAGTACCTAATATTGCTTTTTGGAGATTTTCTTTCCTATTAGGAGGGTAAGGATTTGTGTTTTTATTTTTTAATAGTATATAATATTTTGTTATCGGAGTCAAGTTCAGTATAGTTACAGATATGATCAAACTCTTAGGTCTGCTTAAACAACACCCCTCCAAATATTTAATTGGATCTCCGCCCGTATGTGTAATACACGTTATCGCCAATCATTATGATATAATAATATTATGTCTTGACATATTACATTTACAAGTTGGCGTACGCTGTACACAAAGATATTTCACAAAACTCATTATATTATATTATTGTTGTTGTAATAGCGTGGACCCGTTTCAAATGTTTTTTTACACGTCCGTTCAAACGCCACCAAGTTGCATTCATCATAATAATGATAAAATACGAAAAAACAGCGCAAGCGCGCTCTTGGACCAGCGAATTATGGTTAACAGCGTCTATGTAATTTTTTATGAACTAGCGATTGCGTAATAATACGCACGCGCGAATAAGTTGTTGTCTTTCTCTTACACTATATCTGATATCTCCCTCCCTATTACTTACTCTATAGCAAGATCCTCCAGTCAAGAGTTCTAATTTTTTGGGTAATGGGAAGAGGGGTCAATAATACATTAAATCAAGTAAATTACTAAACAAAACACAATCCATTGTTTATTTTAGGCAATTTATATTTAGATCGCCGGATCTCGGCAATTCAGCGGGTCCCAGTTGGAAATATTGTATGTGTGTGTGTGTGAACAATATTCTGAAACTGTTGCAGCAGGCCTCGTGCCATAGTTTAGATAAGCGAGCAGTCGTATTACCAGGAGGACGACTAAAGTTTCGATCAACTGTTTTATGCAGCAAACGAACATCCCGTTAGCGCATGTAAATAATAAATATAATTAGATCGAAAATTCATGTCAAAAAATAAATTTTAAATTCGGTGTTTTGGCAGAATTTGTACAGAATACATTGTGTACATATGGTACTTTAAATAGATAATTCAAAAAATTTTACCTACTCTACAAAATAGGTTTTTTTTTTATTGTAGTATGTCTCCGCGCCGTAATAACAAAAATAATATAATAACATAATACACTATATTATGTAATAACATAACCCGTTCGAACTCTCGTTTTAACTCGTCACTGTCGTAAAGGCAATAATATATAGCCCGCAGTCGTCGCTTGCGCGTTTGTCATTTTGTTTTACGAGAGATAAAAACGAAAAACTTAGAATTTTCAATGACCGGTTTTGGGTTTTTTTTACGACACGCAGTAAAAAATAAGACTACTCTTTCGACTCCCGTAGCGCTTGACGGTAAACTTACTAGTATACATACTCATATGACTCATATGTGCTTTTACCTATAGATATAGGCTATTTATAATAAACTGTATGCTCAGCTTGGGTCCCATGGTACCTATATATATATATATATATATATGCGTATAATGTATTTTATACTCACGGATAAGAGCCGTAAAGATTGCCGTCGCCCAGGCAGAGACCGCACCCAAAGGTTTGGCCACTGAAATTCTGTGGGTTAAAATCACCGGTGTTACCGACTCACAGATATCTCGCCGTCATACTACGTAAAACGTGTTTTAACGAGTCGCAGGACGCGTCGTCTTTTGCTCGTGTTTAGCTTAAACCCGTGTTTAATAGCTGGCCAGCTATGCCTTCGTATAGAGTGACGGAAAATGCATGGTGGTTGTAGGGGGTGCAGTGGCTAAAGTAAATATGTATATATATTTTTAATAAGGAATAAGGAAAATCGTTTAAGTAGTTTGTATTGTATTCTATTTGAAAACAGGTTTCTTTCGTTGTTCATGATGTTTAAAACAATTAAATAAGAAAAAAAAGTTAAACATGTATCTGTATCTATACATATGTATATATATTTTACTCTATAAATTTGATGCTCATAAAGTTGTAGGTATATCTATTGTTTATTTTCTCTATTTTTAAACCATATAATCTGTAAATGAGTTTTACAATAGGCATGTGCGCAAATAAAATATTATATTACACGGAAATATATGAAAAAAAGTATCCACCCAATAGCAACACTTTATATACCTATTGTTAAATAATCTAAAATCGTATTTTAAATTTCAGGCCATGAATAAGTGTTTTATTACTTAGTATACAATATAATAGTACAACGTACTCTTGTATCCGCCCACTAACTAAATTTTAAATTGTGTGCTTAACAATTCAAACAGTCAACGGATTTAATAATATGACTTTTAAAATATATTTACATAAATTAGTTTAAGTTGTTTAGAAAATAAAATATTTTATTCTGTGTTTAGATGATCATAACATAATTAAATTAACTGAAACGATTATAGTTTTCAAGTTTTTTATGGTACAGTATTTCATTTAATCATCAAATCATGATTGGAAAATATTAATATTAGAAGAGAAGCTATTTACAGGGACAAGTATAGTGAGATGGCTTATAATCTTAAGCCAAAAGTCGTCACTCACGAGTATCGAGGTTATTTAATACGACAATATAATATGTATATATTTGTCTGACAACGACGGTATAATTACATGTATTATTAAACGTGCATAATATGCACTGCATATTATTATAATAATTGGTTATAAATTATAATATTATATTAATAATCATACATTATACTTTTTAAATATTTCAAACTTCAGTTAACATTTGTCGGTTGAAACCAAACGAGTCATTTGATTGTCTGCAATATAATGTATCAGATAGAATAGATATACTGTATTTATTCACTGTTCCTGTAAGATCTATGTTATATAATATGGTTTTATCGATTAATTTTTTTATAATCTTATATCATAGATTTTTTTAAGAGATACAATATAACGGAACAGTGCGAATGATAATATCAATTAATATATGGAATATTGTTGGCAAATAATATGATGTGTAGTGTATACGTTGGAAATATATCATATTTAAAAATGTTAAAAAATCATTATTTTATGATTTTGTACTCACTGTTCAATAATTTATTCTTCTGTGTTAATCGTATATTATGATCTTTACGTGTTTCGGGTATTTAAGTTGGTTGAAAATCAAATAGATTTGGTGCCGTGACGGCTTGTAGCGACTAACAAAATATAATGGGTTTTATTAAAAGCGTTGCAGGTATACCT
The DNA here is from genome assembly GCA_009835225.1 of Aphis craccivora. Taxonomy (NCBI): domain Eukaryota; kingdom Metazoa; phylum Arthropoda; class Insecta; order Hemiptera; family Aphididae; genus Aphis; species Aphis craccivora. The sequence continues at coordinate 48,087 of VUJU01000022.1, forward strand.
ATACCTATATGAGTGTGTACCATAGCCATACATGTATACCCACCCATACTTACGTCTCGTGATTATTCGTCAAAACAGATGCTTGGATGAGTAGATGTCACGCTCATAGATCAAAAACATATGTTCGGGATTTTAAAAGCATTTGTGACCATCGTCCATTATATTTTCATCGGTCGAGCCCATTAACACTTCGTCTAGTTTTTCCGGCCAGACGTGTCCTGTATGCGCATATTTGTGTCGTTCGGTATCAGTCCTTTGTCATCCCCGTACAACGGTCCTCGTCGTTTGAATATACAACGACAGTATACTCGGTAATATGTAAGCTCTTAAATATAATTGTATAGTGGTTGCTTGACGAAACAGATGTTTCATCGATGAAACGGTTTTTGAATGAGCAAGTCTCCCGGCTTTGCACCCATAAGTTTAAAACTGTGGGTCTATAGTATACTTATGACTTAAACGCTACGGCATCATAAAAAACAGGATTTAAGGTAGACGATTTGGGTTAATAATTTAATCTTATTGTTACGAAAACCGAACGCCACGATGAGTAGAAATTTTCTATTCACTATGCTTAATTGATGGGTTTTCGACATTGATAATTATGTTAAGGTATAGAATAATAATTAACGTGTACTGTGTAGTATACTCAAAGACTACCCGTGACGTTTGATTTTTGCATTTTAATGTTCGATGTAGATAGTGTTCTAGTTTTGAAATATCTAAGTCAACTGGACCGCATGCACAGGCGGTAAACATGCTGCTCTAATTATAAAAGGTGAACACGCAGTAAACGTATCAATTATAGGATACTAAATTTCTTAAAGGTTATAGGCATGTGCATTAATTGTATTTAATATTATACTGAACCTCGTTAATTACCATGTTTTTATTTTCTACAACACTTTAGATAACGAAGTTAGATATGATATTATACGTTAATGTATGTATCGTAGGCTAGGTTAGCATAAATGCATAATGAGTTTTCGTTGTAGCATATTATCACTTCAATTTTCGTCGATGTTACTAAGTTTTTCACGTTCGATATATTTTATTATTTATGTGTGAGACAAAAAACTCTTAAGAATGTCGTTTGGTTGTCATTGCACGTTATGACAGTAGGTATAGTTTTTTTTTTAGGTGTTAACGATCGGATTCTATACTTGAAATGACTATTGTACGTTTACTGTAAAAGAAAACGAAATTGAATAAAATAATTACTAACTCATTATTGTATCAACTATAATCGTAAACAGAATAAATAAGACTTATTTTAAGACTTTAATAATGACTATTGTTTTTCTGTGACATTTAAAATACTTTACGGAGTGATCAAATGGTTTAAAGTCATGATATTATAGCCTCGCGTGAGTTTGGCCGCGTTATTTTGTTATTTGTTTTTGCATTTCGTACTGTACTCTTTTTATTTTTCCGGCTCGTTCGTTAATATATAATATTATACTCGGTGTCGACTATCATGTTACTTGTCTCGACGCATACCGCGCCTTAGGCGAATTCCCGCTCGACCGAATAAATTCGTAACAAGACGACGAGAGACGAGATGCTATAGTTTTCGTTCCCCTCGAGTGTTATAAGATACCTGTACAACGCTGTTCGGTAGACGGGAAGCCTACCCGCGGTGGTTTTTTTTTGCGAAGGAATTGTCATCAGCGTATTTCTTAGGTTAGGTGTTTTTTTAGGTATGAACATTTATTTTCGGTTTTGATATTTTTTGTCACAAAACCGTATAATTTGTATTTAAACAATAAACGGAACATACTTCGTTAAATACTAAACGGATTTGCATTAAAAATGTGGATACATCGATTGCCTAAGCGTTTCATACTTCAATTCGTTAACTGTGTCGAAAAAATAGTACGCTCTTTATGTTTAAAGAAATAACATAACATTATCGTTTATTGCTTGATATTTTTATTTTTACATACTAAAAATGATTCGTTCATATTATACACGATAATAATAATATTATTTTAATTAACTATTCAAATTTGTTTTTAGGTACATAATATAACAATAACTCACACGTAACGCACATAATATATTTATTTAAATTTTATACGTTTAATACTCGCGTATAAAACAATAGAGACATAACCGTTAGATTTAACATAATTGTTTTGTAATTTTAATATTTACTTATATGCGTATACTCTACGCGTGTTCGTTTATTATGGATTTTTATTATAGGCGTACAACAATTAATCAAAATAAAATAAATATTCTTACTTTGGACACGTATATTCTGTAAATATTTCATCATATTATAATACTGAATAATACATTACCTGTAGACCGTCAACATTTTTTAAAATTTTTTTTTATAGAAATTGCTTTTGAGGTAAATAACCGGTATTCGTTATGTGTAATACTATCATTTTATAAGTACACTAAAATATTTGATATTTAATTTTCAGTTCATCACTCACTGGATGGTCATTAATTTTATTCTTCATTAGTTACTGTACACACTTTGCTTTGTGTTAGATCACAAGACGCGTCATTTTTACGTTATTATTTTTTTCTTTTATATCGAAATTAGCCTAAAAATGTGATGGTGGATTAAGGCCATCGTTCATAGACAATGGTCGTAAAGCATCCTCGCTGTAATCTCATACTGCATATACACAGTGACAGGGTATAGTATCATTATATATAGCTTTGAATAACTGAACTGCGTTGGCCTCAATTTTCTTAGAATTACGAAAAATTAAAAAAAAATATATACATGATAAATATATATGAAGAAAACAAATAATAATAACAATCCGACCGTGACGACGACTGTTCACTCGGGCTAGACTAGATTATAACATTAAAATTAATTCAACTGGATGCCGTTTGGCTCCGCCGCTGCAGACCGTACGAAACAATTCTAATTAAGAAATTTTACAGAATGGCAACGGCAGCGGCAGGACGGGCGCTCTGCCGAATATTATATTATAATATCATTATATTATATTCTCATACGGGCGTCGACGGACGGCTGTCCGTCCAACTATCGGGTCCTGTCACATTCCGTCGAAATATTTCCCATACGTCTGATTCGGGTTTCTCACGGGGTGTGGGATGGTGGGCGAGGGTAGCGAAAGGAACCGAGGTAAACACGTCTCGTAAATCACTCAACGGCCGAACGAAAAAAAAAGAAAAGAAACAACCGAACCAAACAAACGAAGAAATAATAAAAAAAAGTCCACTCTCGGTGAAGGTTGACACAATGTGCACATAACCCAGACCGGTGCCAAAACTACGACAATGGTGCCAAAGAAAATATAAAATTACTTCTAATTATTTTTAATATACTGGCCAATAAAAACGACGTCCACTGCGGTGATCACGAGGGGGTTTGTATATGTGTACGGGATGTTGGCCAATTTGTTGTTCGGTCCGCAAAATGATTGATCGCTCCCGCGTGCTCGGTCTCTCGCCGTACATAATATGGTCACTCGTCATATTATATTATTACATAGTATATTATGTGACGTGCATTTGGTACATATATGCTTATCGTGTGCACGTGTTTATAGGTATTTTTTAGCGATGTCGGAGAATAGTAAATCACTGTGGCGTAAAGATGATACAAATTGTGTGTGTGTGTGTGGGGGGGGAGTGCAACCCTTCACTCTTTAAATATATATATATAATCGTAAAAATATAATTTTTTATTACTTTATGTATACTCGTATCTAAATATCCTTTTAAAGATCTTTTTTGCAAAGCTAATTATTTTCATTAGTTTAGTTTTTGTTGTAGCCCACCATAAACTATATACATATATTATGGCTATTGGTCTCACCAGTCCTTTTTATACTGTTATTTTTGTTCTCAGTGTATGACAACGACTTAAATAGGAGTATTATAGGAGTATTAATACTCTATAATACTTTCTGTTTAGCTACTAATCAGAATGATTTGAATCTAGATTTTAAAGAATGAAAATACATCTTTTGCAAAATCTTTCTTAGTCGCAGAAGAATGATGTGAACTTTGTGTCCATTGAAATAAATATTCATAACTTATGTTGTCGAATGATATGAAGATGATCCACCTATATGATTACAGCTTCTTAAATTTTCTGGTAGTATTTATGTATGGCGTAATATACTCATATATAGGGACTCGATCGAGAATCTATGTGCAGAGTGATATAAGTTGAAGCTATTTTTTTAGTATACGCATGTACTGCAATGAGACTGAAGTTCATTACCATTTACAACACAGCTATTATTATTAATTTATAATAATTAGTATATTTTTATATTACTATCCTTGTAAAATCAAATGTATTATATATTTTTCACCCAGGCGATATTATTCTACACTCCAAGATGGCTGTGGAAACACTGGGAAGGTGGTAAAATCCGGGCGCTGATGATGGACTTGGATGTTGCCATTTGCACGGATGCCGAGAAGAAGCAGAAGAAAAAGATTCTGCTCGATTACCTGTGGGAGAACCTGCGATACCATAACTGGTGGACCTACAGGTACTACTTATGTGAAACGATGGCACTCCTGAACGTTGTGGGTAAGTCTTATGATTGAACTTAACTCGGTAACAATAATTATCATATCCCAATGTATAATATATATATCTCTTAACTCCTATAGTTGATCCTGGTTGATAACTTTTTTTTTAAATTAAAGGAAGGTCATCTACACTCTACATGGTTTCTAAAATTTCTCTAAAATTAAAATGTTTCGATGCAAAAATAATTATTTTATAAAATATAATGTTTTATTGTTATTGTGCGTGTTTTTACATTTATAGTTTAAATATACATAATATTTGTTATGTACAAATAAAAAATATTACATAACATTATTTTATGTCATCCCACATCACCTTATTTTAAAATATGCTTAATTTACAATTGCAATAAAATTTCCATATTTAAAAAATATGATTTGTTATTATTTGGCACAAAAATAGAAAAAAAACCTCTATAATAGAAAATAGAAAATAGAAAATAAAGAAGATTTTTTCAAAACCACGTAACGGTACAATATTCTTTGAACGTTTTTTGTTTTCAAAATCACAAGCTTCGACTAAGCAAATTAGTATAGCGTTTTATAAATGGATTACTGTATATAATATAACTACCTACGGTGGTATTAATATCCTTTATCATCTACTGACACGACAACCACCTGCCAAATCCGGGTGCGTGGGAAAACGTGATTTCGGCCCACTATCACATAATCTCGTCGTCTGGGGTCTGGGAGTACGATTACCGATCAAAACGTAGGTATAGAAAGCGTGCGATTTTGAAATTTTACGCTTACTGCGACGGATGATAATATTCTATTCTAAGGCCAATACTTTTATACGAAATGCAAATTGGCTGAATAGTATAAAAAATACCGAACAAATCGTTGAACTAAATCGATATTTTTTTAACGACATTATTAATAGTTATTAAACGTTGCGTCATAATAATATGCTTATTTCAGAAATAGTATCCAAACATTTTTTTTAAATGTTTTTCACAAAATTTTGTTTTATGTTTCGATAATTACATTAAATTTCATGTTTTCCCTTTTTACGACGACCACGATGAATATAATATTCTAAAAACCAACGAAATTAGCTTCAAAACGCGATTATTGTAACTATCAAAAATATACGTGGTGTATTGTATCAAATAATTGTACGGGCACACGACTGTGGCGGATATATTAATATAATTTTTTATTCGATTATGTATAAAAAATCGTCGTAAAAGATATACTGACATATTGATAACAATAAATGCCATTGGCTTAAAAAAAAAATGTTGTTAATAATAATAATAATAATAACTATTTATACATTACGTGCATAAGACCAGTGATAGAATAATATTTTAAAATCACATCCGAAACGCTTGTCGTTTTCTTACGACAATGATAATCGTCTATATCGACGGTGGTGCAAATGAAATTCGGCTCACGCCCAACGATCAATTGGGTCACGACGATGTATATATGCATAGGTTTGATAAAATAATATCAATAATATCAAAACGACAGAGAATTTTAAAAAACTACCTTTTATAATATGGTGCGGCTGTGGCAGGGTTTGGAACTGATTTACAGGTGTGCATTAACTGTTGTGTCAAACTTTAGAATTAGCGGTCAATATTAGTAATTGTATATATATATTTTTACCTCTCGTTGTTTTCCCGACCGGTGTCGTAATCGTGTCTAATTAACGGGTACAGCTCTATATAGTCAGACTAGTCTCTTATAAAATCGGTACCGTCGCAATTTGTACCTCTATATACTATATAAATATATATATTATTCACGCAGATGACGATTATACGACCAGCACTTAATACACTGCGGTAATGGTAATTCTCGCCGACGGCTATTTAGCGGTTGTTTTTCAGTCTTATTACTATTGTTATACGGCAGCACAATATATTATCTGCGTGATGATGGGAAGAGGTCGGATTTGATAGAATGGTGTTTTCCTCTACAGCATTTATATACGTATACGCACTCGTGTTGTTTTTCTGAATATACCATGATAATTGTACCAAAAGGTGGCTTTACTTATATATACATGCAACGGGTCCATGTTTTCAGTACCGCCTAGGGTAAATTGTGAATTAGGTACCTTCTTTGAT
>VUJU01000022.1:54765-97762 GCA_009835225.1 Aphis craccivora
ACCTAAATTTGACTATTATTATAGTACTATTAAACAATAGTAGCGTATTTCTTGATGATGGGATGGTCCAGCTTCCATTTTGTCGTCTTTTAATTTCGCCACCGTACCACTTCACCAAATTTATTTTTAAAGTAATATAAAATAACTTATAGATTACAAATTACATACTAATTAATTATATTTATGTGCAATAGCATACGCCTTTATTAAGTAACTTTTATAGTCATAAATAAAAAATAGATAATTCCACGATAAAAAAATAATTAAAATAATATAAAAAAAGTTTTTTAAATCAGTTAAAAATGTTAAAATTATTCGTTGTTTAATTAAATAACTAATATTGTAGAAATAATCAATTTAAATATTTTACTGTGTCTATTTATCACTTTTCAAATCGAAAATTCATAACCATGTTTTAAAATAAAAATAATTTGAGAATTATGCGGCGAAATAAAATGGTGGTGAAACTGGATATGATCGTTGGATTCCCTATAAGCGTCCAAGGGGTTTGATCAAAGTTCTATACCATAATTTTTATGTTGACTTTAATCGAAGAAAATATATTTTAGTAACCTAATTCATATATTTATATTTTAACTAAAAAGCTAAAATTGTTAAGAGAAATTATTATGTAAGTTATAACTTATAACTTAGTACTTACTAAAGTTTGATCGAGGTTTAATTATTAAATAACCATATTTAATTATATCACAAGTCACAACCACTACAGTATATTAATTGAAACATCATATAACAATGTAATTATCAGTAATTTATTATTAGTATCATCTACGCGATTTATAACTTTTATCGCTTAACAATACTGTTTTGTCGTTTAGATTTATATTTGTTCATTTTTTGTTTTTCATTAATTCATTTTTTATATATATTCTTATGGATCTAGTTGATTTTTTTAACCAACATCAAAGATACATCTGTCATCATATTTAGGTTTTAGTTAAGTGTAATATTTACTTATTTAGTTTTTAGATATTAGATAAAACGTAATTAATCATACATTCATACTAATAAATTAGACGATAACGTCTGATTTATATTTATCTATCAGGTTTAAAACATAAATATTCATTCAAAATGTTTGATCCTTATTATAAGTTCAGAACTTCACATCATCAGTTCCAAAACTAAATAAATATGGATTATTATTAAATATTATAACTAGTTAAAACTTTAAAGCAAACGATTCGATTGTTTCTCAAACTATAAACTAGGTACTATGATACAAATGTACCAACATGTTAATTCTAACCATAAATATTTAAAATTATAAAAATTTGAGTTTGTCAAGTGATTTTCTTGCGGCTTAATGAAGATTAGATTAAAAAAATAAATTCTTGACGCTTTGACCAGTCTTTGAGACTTCTGATTGATATTATGATGTATCGTAATATTTATTACAAAAATTCTAAAGAATTTCGATTTTAAGGTGGTATAATATGCTATAAATATCATATAATATGTTTTCTATTAAAAGAATATTTTATTTATTCAAATTATAGAAATTGTTTAGTTTTTATTGTTATTGTTATTATGGTTTATGGCTACAACCAAGTGCTAAAATTATTTTCGTAAAAGTCAATGATACATAAATAAAATTAGTTTATATTCATATTATGAAATAAGTATGATTGCATTTAAAACGTTACAAATATTAAACTTTTTATTTTGACTTTTTAGCTAATTATCTTAAATGAATTCAGAAAAAGGCTCTATTTTTCATGATGTTTATTTACCGTGTATATTATTCACGTTGATCGATTAATAATATAAAACTAAATTGTTGTTTTATTATACGCTGCTATAAAAAATTATACCAAAAATATCAAATATTTAACACATTTTTTTCCCCGATTACTACAGGTCAAATGTTTATGATGAACCGCTTTTTTGATGGGGCGTTTTTGACGTTTGGCATAGACGTGATCCGGTTTCTGGAGAGCGACCAGGAAGACCGTGTGGACCCGATGATATTCATATTTCCTAGAATGACCAAATGTATTTTCCACAAATTCGGCGTATCCGGCGAAGTGGAAACGCATGACTCAATTTGCATATTGCCACTAAACGCCGTCAATGAAAAGATCTACGTGTTCTTGTGGTTTTGGTTCATGATCCTCGGCGTCTTGTCGGCGGCTGTGATTGTTTACAGGTAATTATATAAGTATTTGCTAGTCATCTGGGTCATATTATAAGGTATACTGCTGAAATTATATTTTTATGTTATATTATAACATCTAAAATTTTTTTATTGACCTATTCATGTTCTTCCTTAGATATAAGTAATAAAATTGACAGTAATAACTATAAATTATAGACTAATATTAGGTATAGTAGCCTATTATGCGCTCTACAATAGGGGAAGCAGATGGCCCCAGAAGTTTTTAGATCCACACAATATACCTACCATATGAATATAAAATTATATAGCATATACCGCGCGCGACGCTACTCTACTGCAGCAGTACTATTGTAGTTATATGTATGTCCATAGGTTACATAATATAAACTACAGGACAGTATTATGTAATCAATATGTTCGTATTGAAAATTGTTTTAACTTGTGCTTGGTTTTATTAAATTATTATAATATTTATTAATATTGCTCAAAAGCTGTAGGAACTAAAAGAGGTAAAAGATGTATGAATCAAATATAAAATTTGCCTGAAAAATGTTAATCATGTACAACAAATTTACTAACGAATAAATAATAAATAAATTTGCAATAAGTTAAATCGATAGATTTTAACGATAAGATTATATTTCAGTATATCAACACAGTATATATAGACTAAATTCACATCACGCCGTAGTTGTTAAATTAGGAGTAATATTTGACTGCGGAAATAACAATAAATACCTAAGTAAAATAATATTGAGTTTTATATTCAATATTATTTTAAATACATAGGTTAAGAAAACTATTATTATTATTTTTTTTTATTAGAAAATATTAAATATACTTAATATGCGTATGTAAACTAATGACATGTGCTATTTTCCTTTAAAATTGTCAACATTTGTAAAATATACATTTTAAATTTTCGGTTTTTAAACTTACTATCGTATATTTTAAGTGTTTAGTTTGGTCTGCTATATATCGAGAGCATATAGAATAATATGCAACTTCTATAATGTCCGAGCCCTATTTATAACATATTGTTACATTGTACAAATAAAAATCAACAATTTTTAGAGAATAAGACAAAAATAAGAATCATTGGATGATGAAATGATTTGAAAATGTTCGAAAGATAATTTATTTTACTTTAAATTCGTAAATTGGACAACATAATAAAATACGATCGTCCAAATAAGTTTTAGTTTTTACACAACACAATTTATATTATTGTAGTCACTATAATAGATATCGGATTTCATTGAATCGGATGTCAGACAATCTGCAGGGTTCTTTAGTATCCATATAAAATGTTTTCTACTTTCTTCTGCAGGTAAACATTTCGCATAGGGTTTTATTGACCGTTGTAATTTATTTATTGCGAGTAAGGATTTAATAGTAAAATATAAAATTCTGCTCTATAAAATAAGACATTGGTATAAGTATACAATAACAGTTTTAACTGGTGAAACTAAAAAATAAAACAATATTATATACAATCGTGCCGCACAAAAGTTAATCTCAACAATAAACTAATTACAAATAATTTCAATTGTAAGCACAAGGTCATTTCTGCATACAATAGTATCAGTTTGAAATAATTCTGATTTAATTTTAACATAATTAATACGATATATTATAGTACCTACTACAGGCATTATGATAGCCAATACTATTTGCGGTTTTGATTGTATTTAACCTATATTATTTTTGCTTGATAGCAGATGATATACAAATACAAGCACACAAGGTTGTAGTTTATGTATATTTTTCAGTTCATACATTTTTACTAATTAAATATTACTTTTTTAGGTTTATGCGTCTAAAACTGAAAAGAAATATCTCCGAGAAAATATATTGTACGCGACTCTTTGGAGCGTATCCATCCGAAAGTTGTAATAATTAGATTAGCATTCATTTTCTTTTATTTCGTTAACGAAGCTGCACGATAGTAAATGTGTAACTATATGTATATATTATAATATATACATACATATATCGATTGTTGGTCTAGGTAATGATTAGTGTAGCACTTGTTTTCTCCGGCTTTAAGAAAAAAAACACATCAACCGATGACGTATTGTTTTTACATCGACTCTTGTGCAAATATAACGGTCGATGTGAAAACGAAAATAATAATGATAGATACAATTTTCGATTTAGCGTTTTTAAATAAAATAAATAGGTACTGGACACGTTTTAATAATAATAATATTATAATTATTGAAATATTACATATAATATTTATAAATAATACCGTTTTGTAGTCTCGATAAGCGTGTATTATTAATTATACGTTATTAATGCCAGTGAGAGAATAATAATATATGAGTATAATATGCACTATTGCAACAGTGTATAATTTATAATATATACCAGTATAATATTAGTATATATAAACCCACTGCGGCGAACTGTGCTTTGATCTAATTGATGTCAAGCGTAAGTGCGTATAATTTAATTTCTATGACGTGTGTAGTTATTATTACTATATATAGGAATACATTTTATTAACGTGGGAATCGAACAATTTGATTTTTATCATAAACATTAAACATAAGTATCTATGGTAGACATGAAGTTTGATATAATATTTTAGATGCTGCAGTAACGCATCATCGTCCACGACATGGATGGAAAACATTTGGACAATATTTTTGTTCATCGAAAATCCAATGAAACTTTTATTTTTATTTTTTTTTATGTTTTATAGGTTCATCATAATAGTGTCACCGCGAATGCGCGTGTACCTTTTCTGCATACGATTCCGGTTGATTAAACGGCAGGCCATCGGAAACATCGTGCGTCGATCGAAGCTGGGCGATTGGATGCTGCTGTACGTTCTCGGAGACAATGTTGATTCTGTCGTGTTCAGAGACATCGTGCACGATTTGTCGCACCGACTGGAAGCGTACCACAACAAAAACTCGACGGTCAGGACGGTGGACGCATGACGGCGGCGGTGACAGCCAGTCAACAGTATATTGTGCTCAAATCGATAACGAATAAACGTAATATTTGGTCAGTATATTATAAAATTGAAATTATGTTATGTGAGTCTAAAATAATAATGTTTGTTCGTTTTTGGAGATATTGTAATGTCTACTATTAATTTTGCATTTACTCGTGTCCCAATTCCATTCATTTCCTCTTAATAATCACGATTGCAGATTAATAGACGTAACAAATGTAATCTTATCTAAATACGGATTTCTATTTCGAGGAGATAAAATATAGGTATACTTGATTTTATTTTGGTTTTTAAAATTACGAATATTCTTATACCGATGCTGAGATATCATACCATCAGACGCACCGAAATACATAATTTGTAAGACTTCAATATTCTGAAGATTAACATTTGCACTATCATAACAGATCCATTATTTATCGTATTATTATACACTATATACATTGATTTAAGCTATTCACCAGTTTAACTATAACAAAAGTAATTGCGACTTTTGGTGTATAAAATCGACTCTAATTTATATTGTTGCTAGCAAGCTCTAGTTGAAATAGTTAATTTTTTGTTTTATAAGATTCAGTTGAGTCCGACGACGAAAATGACCAACTAAATCTATAGTAATAAAAATAAATTCCAGACTATTAAATTTGGATTCTTTATGATAATTCTGTGAGATTTATCAATCTGTGCTATATTATTATTTATCTACCAGCTAACTACCTAAGTATATTGTATAGTAGGTAAACACGTAATAGTTGGCAGAGAATGAAGAGTGTTAGTTTTTCTTTTATTATTTTTTGTTTGTCTCGAGTTCATTGTGTTCTGACTACCGATATAGTGTTTATTCAAGCCGGAGCTGAATAAGGGTTTATTAATAGATTTAATAATAATAATAACAACATAAAAAAAGGTATTGACCGAAATTTCAAGTTTTATTTTTGTCACAGTCTAAATTTGATATCTCTTGGATCATATTTTGTGTTCCACGCGGTCCATTTAATGTAGGTATATGTTGTAAGATAATTCATTCTTTGTTGTTTTAATATATACTTAAACGTAAAATGGAATTGTCGGATTTTTCACCACGAAACATAATAAATATATGTCTTTCATTTGCTTTGTTAAATCATGTCAATAATGAGTAAATAGTTTTTTCCCTGACGTAGACGGTTAATAAATTACGAGCTTTACGATTATATCCTTTTTCGATATTAGTGTGAGGTTACATGGACGTTACCTATAGGTAAATATATTATATCATATAGGTATATGTATTACGAGATACTTAGAGATTTCAAAATATTTTAAACTGCTTATATTATATTTTGTGCAATCTATGAATCACGCTTTAACACGATCATACTTACAGATGTTATTGTATGATATTTTTCACCAAACGTTTTTTTATTTGTTACAGAATAAAAGTGTATAGGAAAAAAAAACAATATCAATGTTAAGATACTAAGCTTTTCAATACATTCCTAAATACATACCTATAATTATAAGTGTGATGCCTTTGTATTATTTTCTACCGTTACTATGAATAAAATTAAATATATCCTTGAAAATCTGAGTGCTAGTCATAAACCCCTAGATTTTATTATTGCGGTAATATAATTGCGGATAAATGTATTATTCTCAGTTTAGGATAGATTGAGTATCTACTCAAATATCATATAGGCGTTAGAAAAAGTTAAGAATTCGCCCACACATCAGTAGAACAATTCACTAAACTTCATAATTTCAGCCTTGTCGATTTCGCGGAGAAGGGCAGGTTGTGAACAGTAAATGAATGTGCATAAAAAGGACAAATGTCATCAGCCCCTGGGCTGCTATTATTATAGGTCGCAACTACCGATTGTATATTGTTGTGGTCACAGTTTACCAATATATTGTCACTTTCATTGTTTTCAAAATATTTTTGTCTCATGATTTCGCCTCGAACTTTGTTATACCTCATGGTTATAATAACCATATGGTTTTCAAGGGTTCAAGCACTAAACCGGTTAGGTAGTAGGAGTTATTATTACGCTCAAATGTCGTGTGAGTCCACAGACGCTTGTTTGTATGTATATCGTAACAATAGTCCAAGGACTGAACCGTAGCCGCATTCTTCAATAATTATTTATTATTATCGAGCCGGCGTGAATAAATGTGTATCTGTGGATATAGAAGTTTTTACAATAGATAGATATTTACGTCGGACGGCGCTTGATTCAAAGCAAACACGTTTAGTATACAGACGCATTTAATAGACGCACGTAACATTTGGTTGAGCAATATATATCGTTAAATATCAATTGATTTTTTTTTTTTTGAATTGTAGACTTATATTTTTTCCTCTCTGAACATGTGTGTAAATACTTGTTATGGTGATAAAAAATGAATTAAGTTAACATAATTATTTTATTTTTATACTTACCGTCAATATTGCAGGTGTCTTGACGATTATGCCTTTGCTGTCGATCTTCACTATTGAAAATAACATAGTATACGTATATTATATTATAACTTATGGTCGTAAACAGAGTTTTTAATTGTTTCCGTTAGAAATATTTAATTTTTTTTCCCATCGAAAAGCAGTTTAATTTTTTTCATTATACCTATATAGATAACCCTACAGCTATAGGGTATTTTAACAATTTATTTCGTTGTCTACAGATTACTACAGATCAGCAATGTACTCGTAAGTTCTATTCACGAGTGACTGACTGTGTATCGCTTGTAAATAGAATATATTTTGTTTAGTAGTACTGTTGGTAATACATTTAATACACATTTTGTATTTTTCTTTGAACTCTTTAGTATAGTTTAATTTAAAGTATAAGTATATACATTATATGTAGTAAGCCTGTCTGACCCAATTACCGCTATCTACAGAAAAATGTGTGTGAAGTGTATATTATGTTCCCAATATCGTTATTGTATTCGGCTTAACGAGTAATTAGAGTAACATCATCAAGGTCTGATAAGCGAAATCGAATCATGTGTGTGTGTGTTTGTAGCTTGAAGTAATTAACAGCACGTTGGATTTAAACGCATAACTTAACCACGGCGATGCTACTATTATGGTTTTCGTCTTCTATACGTAATATATGTAATGCGCACATAGGCGCAAAAAAAATGGACCGTAACAAGTGGTTATTACAGTGTAATACGAAGTCAAATTTTCGTGATGAATAAAACATTCCTACTGAACTAAATATTTTGTTGTTTTGCTCGGAATCTATTTGAAATTCGTATGGCACTTTTTTAGTTCCATAACTATAGAGTATGCATTCAACGAGTATAACTAGAATTATATACCGGATTGTTTTTGATATTCATTATTCCGAAAAGTATTAAATTGTACCAGATTCATATATTTCTTAAATTCCCGGGTCAGAATGTTAATAATTATTAGGTATAAATATTTAAAGAACTTAAAGTATAGCTTTCACTACTTTAATCCATCAATTCGAGTTGAATATATTTATTAAATGGTTTTTAAATAATATAGTGAACCATTTATTTTTTTCAATATTCTTAATTAATTGTAAGCGCATTTTTCGATAAATATGAAAACAAAACATCGTTGGTATAATTTAAAAAATAGTCATGGAGATAAAAAAAAACAAATAGTGAAAACATTAAATCAGTCCTGTATGAAAAAACTGATGCATACGTCATGAAAAAATTACGAATTGTGAATAAATTTAAATTTATGTATCGCAACCGAAAGTCGTTTCGGGACGGAAAGACTGGAAGTCTTCCAACCGCAGCTGCAGTTAGTTATGGTATAGGACATAGGTATATAATGTTTACGCATCTCGTCAAATAGCAATTTTTTCTCGACGACAACACATTATTATTTTGTCAGTTTTCTAAACAGTTTGTACAACTGTTACATCATTACACACGAGTCTATAATTATTATATATTATAATATACGACGTTTGCTGTAGTTGTGGAAACGATATGGTATTTTAGCTATTTTACCGCTGCAGCACGAATGGACTGAACTGGCACTCGGTTTTGGTTTGTGCGAAAAAGTTATTTTTGAGCGAGTATCGCGATTAGCGGGTCGATTTCAGCGTTTACGATCGTGCCATTAAGGAACGTTTTTTATTGTCATAATATATACAGTTACTCACGATGCCGAGCTTTTTGATGTTTGGGCGTTTAAATAATAATAAAACGATTTTTTTTCATTTGGAACGCTATCAATGACACACACACACGTCATATACATATATCAAGCGTTTAGTCTTATAAACACGTTTCCGGAATAACGCATGTCCTGCACAAACGGAAACGATTATTCGAATTTGTTTAACGTTTTCCCGGAATAACGTTTGGTACGCCGTCCATTAGCGATTTTATCACAGAGACCCTTGTTTCTGAATATCCTTGGACGCGTGGCAATGTATGGATATTATAAATATAATAACGTAGTGCGAGGTACGATTTACACCACACCATGTGGTTAGAGTTTTCTTTCATCCAGTACGATCACGCGCTCAATAATGTCGCGCGTGTGTGAATGTGTGATACATAACAATATTAATAATATTTCGTTTTTACTACAACTGTTAGCGATTTTTCTTCCGTAATTATATTCTCAATCGAATTTCTTCGCTGATTATACCTATCATATTTTGTACTTATTGACATACACTGATCGCTGAAAATCTTTTCAATTTTTGTTAATAGGAAGTACCTAATACATACTTCATAGAATGTTTTATAGGAAGTGTATTATACTACAGTTTCTTGTACGTACTTAGATATATAATCTAATATAGCTATCCCCTAACACTTCGTTGCCCATAAAAAATACATCCACGTTAAATTTGGTATTTAGTGTGGATAAAAAGTATTTTTGGTTTTGTGATATTTCCAACATATTAACTTTACATAGCTGTTCGGGCGCCAGTTCCGCCCAGTGTTGTTTTTTTACCATTTAATAGCATAATTTTTTAAAAATAATTTCCCAAATTTGATTTATTTTTTATTTTTGATCTAAAACCATTAACTAATAAAGCTTAAATAGTATGAAGCAAAAACAACGAAAAAGTTTTGTACAGTTATACTACATAAAATATATTCACTAAAATAATAATTTCTAATAATAATTAATAATTGGTAAGGGTAACACGAATGAAAAATCTTTATGTTAGTGTTTAGCGATTATTTAAAAAATATATAATCCCATTTTTCATTAATTTTTAGAATTAGAAATAGGCATAAAATCTACTCCAAAATGTATTTTTTTCATTTTTAAAAAATCGTGTTAATCAGATAAGCACTTAGTTTCAGAAAACATGCGTGACAAAGATTTACATTTTTACATTTATGTATAGATATATTGAATAATTTAAAATTTTTAACTACATAAAATATATGATGTTTATTCTGTTTATCTCGAATCTACTGAATTGTGTATCGTCATAAAATATGGTAATTTGTATAACTCTGTCAAAGTAGTTTGGAGTATAGAATTTGGCTAAAATAAAGTGAAATTTTAGGTTTATAAATATAAAATAGAATTGATTATCGTCCAAAATTTGACCGCCAATTTATTACCGTTTTCTCGGAAGCGACAGGGGGAACTAGAACGAATAAGGCAATCTCTTAAAACAAAGTTCTCCTCGACAACGTAGTTCGTCATGTGGCTTTTCACCATTACCACACCATATTTTTTTTAACGATCTGAGTTAATGTATTTTCGCCCCTTTGCGGCTTACATATCATGTACAATATACATATAGTATAATATCATGTCGTGATATTTATTGGTCTATATGTTAATACGTTTGTATGAACCCGGACGTCAATTTATATATTATATGTATGTACGTTTGTTGCCGGATTTGAGTGTTAATAAACTTTATATTAATCAGTGATTTGAAGAATGATAATTTTGTCACCCTAATCATACAACCCATCGGTCAACTACTTTAATTTAATTTTTTTTATTTAGAGAAATAATCCTCTGCATCATGACCGTTATTGGGAGTTATATTATTTTTAATATACATATACATTATACAAATATATTTTTATTAGTGAGGGTGACATTTTTTTTTTTTTTTTGATAATAGAACACAATAAAACATTAATACCTGTAATCTATAAAGATATGTATAATATTAATAACATTGATTTTAATGATAAATGTATATAGAGTATACGTTATATTAATTCATCTAATAATTTAAATTTGTTTGATGGAGAAAGGGTGCGATATTGAGGCTTTTGAATATATTGTTGGATAATAATTAGTTTCGATTTTTTGCTTCGTAGTATGTGTTTTATAACTCAGTCAAAATGTGATTGATCAAAAGTTTGACACCGCGTGCCGTTTATTATTATTATTTTTGGTACCAATACTACTGTTTAGTTGCTCATTCGTAGTCCGTACCGTCATCGTTGGCATACTTTCGTCGTACCTACATAATATTAGGAGCAAAATATTGTTCCAGGAATTTTGTTCTAGACTAATACCTATACTGTTTCGTCGTATATTATTATTACCTATGTATATAAATAATGTCGTATTTTTTTTTCAAACGAATTTGCCGCGATTTTAATTTTACTTCCTAGTTTGGGCTTCATTATTCTTTTTAAACATAATTATATTGTTGTTGTTCCCGAATATAACAATTGATGTGTATAGAAATGTGACAAACGTGTAGATATTATACTATATTACAATAGATCCATCACAAGAGACTGTTACTATCGTTCGGCGTTCGTGAATACCGTTTTTTTATTGAGAAAATTTAACATTATTATAATAATAATAAAAAAAAGTGAACGAATGAATAAAAAACCAATTCAACGCAACACCACATTTATGAAAACATTTTTCGTTTTTACTTCAATAACGTCCTTTTTTACACATTTTTAGTAATCATATTATTATCATCGTATATATAATTTTGATTTTTCTTTTGAGGTTTGAATAATCTATATTATGTGGTGAATATTACGAAGTAGATTAAATTTAAAATCTACAGAAATTCTTCAATCTCATTTACACATAAACAATTATAAATGGTTAAATATTTGTCTACGAATCATAGTATATCAATAAGAATCGTGTATATAACAAAAAATAAATAAATAATAAAAAAATGATAGAAATACCTCAGTTTTAATTTAACCTAACTTGCTTTATTGCTGCAGTTCTTGCAAGGATCAGCGCTTATTTAATTTCGAATTATATTTACCACATAATTTCACGCTGTGCTCGTGCGCTATTATTATTCTTTAAGAGTTATCCCCCGCACAAATGATTATAAATTATATATATATATATAAATGTTACTTCGCAATTTAAAACTACGATGTTGATCGTATCTTTGACGGAGAGCGGATGTATAATATACATAAATGCATAATATCATAATTTCGCGCATTACAAATTTATTCTGTCGTCCGTCTGATGCGGTGTGGTGTCGAGGAATTTTTTTGCTTTCCATACGTGCACGCGTCTATATTTAATCCGATGACACTATAGGAACGTGTTTAATGGTCCACTATAATATTATAGTGCAGCATGTTTATTGTTTGGTTTTTATATTTTATGGTCGTCTAATAATGACCACATGGCTCCATACATTGCGTCACAAATTGTATTTATCAATTAAGGTAATCAAATGCCGAATCGTCCGTGCTGGAACTTCGGTATGAAAATATTGTACTCGAGCGATATTTACTTTACGCTATCGGTCACCGGTCTTATTAGATTACTGAAATATTTGTGTATTAATTTTGAGTACAGCGTCCAATGGGTATAACGTCATAAGATATTTGTCAATTAATGTTGTCATAATATACTGAAAGTTTAGACTGTGTAAATGATAATTTACATTTTTATTTAGGTATATACAAATCGTATATAATGTAGATGTCAGGAATGTATCGAGTCGACACTATAATACGTATAAGCAATATAGTTAATTTTTGTTTATTTTACAACTGTCTCGGGAAAGAAACCACAAATTTTATTATAATATACGTTATCGTTTATTATTAATACGATGTAATAATAAACGATCCGTAGGGGGTCGGGGAACGACTATCACGGATAGATGAGGTAGATATAGGTAGTAAGGAGACCTTCGAAAAAGTAAAAGCGGACGTTGCTCAACATCAATGTATATATTATAATATACTACAAGTTAGTTTGGGGGTATTCGGTTCATATAATAATACATTATAAGTATACTATGTAGATCGGCTGCCGTCCGGTCTTCGCGTGTTTCGTCGGATCGAATGTGACGGTTTACGACGACATAAAAACCGAAAAAATGTATTTGGATTACGCAATGCGTGTTTTGAAAATGAAGGAAAGATGTTTTTTTTATTTTTTTTTATTACGTTCAGCGGTATAAAAATCCGATTATAAAGCGTATAAACGTATACGACATATACGTATATATATATTGGTTTATAGTATACAATGTGCAGGGTTATATTATTATATATTATATCATACGGACGACCCGCGGGGTGATAATAAAAGACAGAGAAGATAATATAATGTTATAATAAATCAGACGATTCACAAATCACAAAAATAATAATAATAGGTACTGCTTGTATTTTTGGATTTGTCGGATGTCTTTGAAAACAACATATTATATATATTTATGAAATTATTGTTGAGTTTTGTTGTTATTATATTATTATATTCTACAGTTACAGGGTAAACGACGACCGACTTGCACGCGACTATATTATACGACGACTGTTAATGGATCTCGTCTGCAACGATTGCGCAGGAGAAGACTATATTTTAATGTATAGGACGAAGCAGCTGCCGTGTCAATTGTCTCGGAAAATAAAGGTCGTCAGACATTGGAACTAACGAACGCGCTTACTATGGACTCGTGAATTGTCGCCCAAACGAATTGTTAAAATACATATAATATACCTATAAATTTGTAATTTTTTGGTTTTAGAGTTTATGTAATCGAGAAAAAAACGAGAAACAACAATGTATCGACAAAAAGATGTTTTGAATTTTTTTTTTTTTTTTTGATAAATCTCTCAAAATGGCTCATAGCTTATAGTATGTAATTGTAATTATTAATAATACTCATGCCGATGTGGTAATTAGATGTAGGTATCCCAATCAAGGACGAATAAATATTGTAACTATTAAGAGATTTTATTATAAAAGAAGACAATAGCAACTATTCATTTTAAATGTCTAAACATGTTATAATAAGTGAAATATATTATACTTAAATAATTATTGATGTTCATTTTGGTTGTGTTAAAGAATAGTTTATTTTAATTTTTAAAAATTTACTCATTTATACTTAGGTATTTATTGAACCTACATGTACAATAAATATGTTGTATTTATGTGTAGATTTTTAAAACTAGAAAAAATATTGATTTATACTTCTGGTATTTCAAACTTGAATTTTGAAGATTTAAAAAAAAATACTTTTCGACTGTAATATTGAAATACTCCTTTGTATTATTATTATATGTATTATTCTAAAACAAAAATTAATTCATACATTTATTTTGGTCATAAAAGTAAAATATATATCAGGGGTGGCCACAACGAGGCTCAAAATCAATAAATAAATAAATAAATTATATATTATATTATATTTATTTTAATAAATCTTAAATTCATTTCGTGAGGCTCTTGAACCAAACTTATACTAAAATTAAAAGTAAATAAATGTACCTTCGTTTGCTTTACAATGTGGCTCACCTCGAATCAACTTTATAAATTTGCGGCTCCCAAAGTTAAGGTTAGTGGCCACCCCTGATATATATATATTAGTCTGTATTTGTTTATATTATATTTTAAGTTATGTAGATTCAGATTATCATTAATTTCATATGATTTGAAATACAAGATTATTCATGTAGTTAAAAAAATGTCTATATTTAAAGCATTAACTAAAAAATACAGTTTTCGAGTTATTTAAAAAAATTAAAAATTGAATAATAGTGTTTTTACTTTTTAATTTGAATGTATTGCAATTTTTATCATAGGCAGTTACGGTTTGGTCATTGACAACGTTTGTAAATTACATCGCATCGAAATCTCATATTCATTGAATTGTTTTAAATTTTAATAAAATTAAACAAAATAAATCATACAGAAAAAAAGCTAATTATTTTACTTTTAATAATGCAATCTTACAATTTTAAAACATATGTTAGTATTATTACACAGCTCAAATTTGTATATTTCATAAATAACCTTACTCTGTGACCAAAATAAATGTTTTAATTAATTTTAGATTTTAGAAAAAGATACTATATTGTGAATTGTGATAGTTAAATTTCTTGTGTATTGTATTTAATTCTTAAAGAAATAATGTTGGTAATACCGATTAACTAAAGCCCGAGTTTTGTATTCTTACCGATGTACTATATAGGTACCAAACCTTAAATTCTATCTCGTCATACCAAAAACACGCACTTACGAAATCGTGAAAATGCCTGCAATCCCTACAGCATCTATAGAAAATACGTCGTATAATGCAATTAAACGTAATATTGACTACTTATTATTGTAAACGCTCGTGTTTACATATGAAATTACGGTATTTAACGACGATAATAATTACAAGTGGCGACGATTAAAAATCATTTAATAAGTGTAACGCGCGTGCAAATATAATAAGAACGCGGTTAATAAATCGTGACAATATCGCGACGTGTTTCGCCTGCGCAACAATCGTGATCGTTAATAACCGTAATATTATTTATTTATTTGTCGTCGCGTTTACTCGTGTATAATAGGCAGTAGAATAATGATAATAGGCACACGTTATTAAACGGTATCGCGGTCAGCGAAGACGACGCAAATGCGTTTTGTAACAATTATTAAGAAAATTATCATATTATTATTATGTGTTCGTACTCTCCAAGTTCATTATCGATTAAAATATCAACTGTTGTCTCCATCGATAAAATTTTCATTATAGTAATTTTCGTATTATGATATTGTTTTGGTTTTCGCCAAATTATAA
Organism: Aphis craccivora; assembly: GCA_009835225.1. NCBI lineage: Eukaryota > Metazoa > Arthropoda > Insecta > Hemiptera > Aphididae > Aphis > Aphis craccivora. The sequence continues at coordinate 70,868 of VUJU01000022.1, forward strand.
GTTATATTATGAAATCAATGAATGAATTGTATTTATGTAAATACGTTAAAAAATATTTACTTAACTAACAGGTGTGCCTCAAAATATTTAAGGACGAAGTTTGCATTCATGGTCTGGAACTCGATGAGAACGGACAGTGGACAAAGGTCATGAATAAACTATGACAGTGTTATAGTAATAGTAAGGCTGAATTATACAAATTTATTGTGATTTAATTATTGTCCAACCTCCTTATGTATATAATATATAAATATTTTTAAGGCGTTGTGCCATAGTAGAATTATTCTTATTAACTAGAATCGTGCTTGTTAGTATTTCTATCTATCGAATTTTTGAAACCCAATTTACGAAAACGAATGTTTTATACATTTTTTAAATGTAAAACTATATGCGTTAAAATTATTGACTCGACTAAATATTTTTTAATACTACTTATATATACATAGTCATAAAACTGTATGTGGCCAAAAATTTAGATCGTCTTGATGTATAATTTTCTTTAGAAATGTACTAAACATACGTTTTAGATAAGTTTGGTGCCATTTATAGTTAAGTGTGTGTCATAGTATAACCTTTGACTTTCCTGTTCAAAAACGCCTTCATAACACGATTCTGCAGGTTAGTAATTGTTTTTGATATCAATAACCATAAGACCGTCAAATTATTGTTAACACGTATTGATGACAACTGCTACAGATATTCAGCCTGAGTACGTTACAGTCCGGTTACACTCTAATATGTATAATATTTTTATTAGTGTAAATAATTTTGTAACTTTTGAAGCTAAACTACTAATATATTAACACTCCTAAACGCCATATGAACGTGTGGGATTCAAATTTTGATGAAGATCGGCTAAGATATAAAATGTAATCGTAATTCAAGTATTTCAAACATCATACTACACAAAGTTTTAAGTAAGTGCTCTTCCATTTATCTCTAACACGACTTTTTACAAAAACATTAACATTAAGAAAATTGATTAAGAAGTAGCAATTTTTTATAGAGTTAGAGTTTTTTATTGTTTATTTATTGCACGAGAAAACCATCAAAATTCATTAATAAACCGTTTTCATATTTCTTCATTTCCTGTAATTATCCTCGTCGTAGATTTAAAAGAAAACGGTGTCGTGTTCTTCTAAATTAATCCTCTAACGAGTCTCAATTCCAAGTCAAGTACCACTAATGAATGGTTCCTTAATCATACAATCCTAATAAATATAGTAATAATGTTATTTCCCTCTTCCTCATATACGTGCTGTGCATTTTGTACGCTTGTATGGATTGTATATTTTTTATGAAAATAATAAAGCAAAAATGTCTGAAGACTTAGGTAGATTGCGAGTGTGTAATCCAACATGTTCTACAGATATAGAGTCTGAACAAATGCGTACCTATATAACCGAAGTGGTCGTATCAATCGGTTGCATTCTCGGGTCACTATCGTAGCTAGCAGGAGCGTTTGCCGGCGGCACGATTTTTTTTTATTTAACCACTGGGAATACATTATTATAATTATTATTAAGCATTTACGACAATATTGACAAATGAATAAATAAATCACGTCAATGAACGCGGATGCCATATAATCTGCACTACACCGTCTATACCACATTTACATGACAATTATTATTGTAATATATCATTATTTTTTTTTTTAATGGAAAACGTGTTTATGGTTTGTACATTTATATTAGTATTACTGTACAGTACTACACGTGTTCGTTTTAAAATCATTTTTGTGTCCGTTAGTTAAATATTTTTCATTGCAGTATGTATTCATATACAAAAATATTATAAATGAAATGAAATGGCAAACTTTGTGTTAGCAACGAAAAGAACATTAATTAAAACAACTTTATTTAGAATGTTTAAACTTTAGTTTGAAAAAGTCTTTCTTCTAAAAACTTTTGAAAGTATTCGAAAATATTTATAATAATAATAATTGTTTTTATATACGTACGAGCATATAATAAAAAACTAATAGCCAACGTTAATGATTTGAAATACAAAAATACATTTTTATGGTACAATGAGATGTTTCTCAAACTCTTAATAAGAGTTGTGTATTTCAAATTTCTATTTATTTTTCATATTTTTTTTTTTTGCATAATTTGAATGCTTTAGATTACCCGACTTTTGTTTTCAAGACTTTAATAAAAAGATAATTTAGATAAATAAATTAAAATTATATAAGAAATAATTGGTTATAAATCGTGTAATATTTTTAAAGATCATTCATAAAAAAAAAAAATACAAAATAATAATGCTAAAAACAATATATATATAGCAAGATTATACGATTATATTAAACGCATTCGAGAAATTATTTTAATAAGTTAATATATTTACCATAAAATAATAAAATAAATCTAGAAAATAGAATTATTAGAATTCGTATATTTTTATAGTTAGAAACTAAAAAGGAAATATATTCATCAAGTGTCTAGGTAAGCTTAACATTTGTTTCGTGAGATTATAAAGAAGCAAAAGTATACATTTAAATAATTAAATACATAGCAAAATATATTAACTTTGTAACTCTGTTGCAAAATACATTACTTTTACTTCTTATCGTGCTTATATAATTATAATTATTTGATATTTTTTGAACTATGATTCTTTAAAATATCAAACACATATTACAAAATATAATTTATCTTAAATAGACCTTACATGCTTCCTCCGAGCTACAACACTTAACCAGCTTTGTACAAAGTTCTATGCGGTTTAATCGTACATAAATGCGTGTTAATTTTACAAGTGTGAAACGCAATAATATAATTAATACAATATAATGTTGTTGACAAATGTTTTTAATACAATCGATGAAAACAAAGATATTGTGTATTATATATTATTGTATAATATGATATACTCATTATACTTTATGCCAACGGAACTAATAATAAAATAATAAATTACGACTAAACGGAGTTTCGTAACAAAGTCTTTACACGATTTAGATTAAACGTTAAAACATTACAACGTTATAATTTAATATATTATTATAATATTATTGCCGCGATGGAGCGCGCGGTTTAGTTTTATTTCTCCTCGTCCGACACGGTTGCGGCGCGCACGACACACGAAAAAAGCTGTTTCGAGTCTGACCGTATTATGATAATATATGATAGTATAATATGCAACGCTATTATAAACTGCCTTATATAGACGTATAAGAAATAATAATATGATACACCAACACAGTTATGCGATACGCGTATGTCTATAATGCGAGTACTTTTTTACTGAAAAAAAAAAAAAAAAACAGTGGAAAAACCAAACTTGTTGACAACATGCATTATAACCATAGATAATACATTATGTATTATCTATGATTATAACACGTCCTACGGTACCAGTAATGGCGTACATACCTATATAATGTGTATATTATGCAAATCGCAAGAACAAGTCGTAAACACTCGTAAAAGACGTCTGAAATCGTAAATTTTTTCACACAATTTAACTATGATGTTGACTATAATATAGTTAAAGGCTCATAGGTTGTTCTTCGACGATAATCGCATTGGGCAAGGCTGGCTGCATATTACCGCTTGGGCTACGTCTAGGCTATAGATCACTGTAGAAAATCGTGTAAGGCGGCAAAAAAAATAGCATTTATGGTGAAACACAAAGTATAATATTTGACGTTGAAACATTATTTTAAGAGTATAAGTACAAATAATTTTACAGCATTATGATATTATGAAATAATACAATATTAAGTGTTCGAAATAAACCGCAATCGTAGCTAAGTATATATATTATACATATTTTCATATAGTTAGTCGCAGACCGTGAATAAATACTATAACCCGCAGGTATTTGGATTTAATTTTATAACAAATATTATATTTGTATACAACGTGGGGACATGTTTGCAATAAGTAAAACAACGGAAAAAAAAATTAATAGAGATATTTATTATTTTGTTATTTTAACGCTAAAGGATTTTGATATGAGTTAACAAGATTACAAAAAAACCTAAATTTAAGACAAAAATGTAGAGTTTTTTCACGTATATATAAATGCCGTTTTTACATAACACTTTTTGGAGTAAAATATCAATAAGCCGAATTAGGTGGCATATGTATTATATAGCTTTGGACAGAAAAACATTTAATCCTACCCTGGCTTTGGGTATTTCAGAGTATAATATCATGTACGCGTGTGAAGTAGACTTGTAACTAAAATAATAGTTTTTATTATTCTATCTCTTCTTTATGCATACTCGCGGTTTAATTATTAAAATAAATTCCGGTTGGTGAATTTGCGAGACACGGTGGTAGCATCGACCCATAGGTGTAGTTTGTAATTTTTTCCAATCTCGTTTTAAGCTCAAAACAAATATGTAGCAATTAAACGACTGTGTTCTCTAAAAATAAATCCTAAATATTGGAGGAACCCTTCCAACGCCCTAAGACTAAGGGGGTCTTAAATGAATTTTAGTTTGGGAGTTCCGACAGAATTACTGGCTATACGACTGAATTTAACTTAGCAATTACACCTCGATAGAACAAAATTCGTTTGTTCTGACGCAATTCGATAAACGCTGGTCCTTCCCTGCCCTTCCGTCTGTTTCCGTTTTCGTTTTTCATTCCTATTATTATCCTACACGTGAAGGTTGAAACGCTTGATAAAATCATTATCAGGTCGTGGTCCGACGGTTTATGAGTGATACGCGTTCCAATCCAATGATCAATGACATAACTATATGTATAAATATATGTATGATTCGCATGCGAGGGCTGAGATATTAAACATCTGAAAAATCACTCGGTCTAATATAATGACCATACTTCCGTATTAGGTTGAATTAAAAGTGCTTTTATATTGTATTTAATTAATACATCAATACCGTAATCGGTCATCTCGTATACCATACAGCGAAGACGTATTGCACAATAATATTTGTTTCATTTGAAAAGTATAAAGGTACTCTGCTGTAGCTTGGTAAATTTTTATGTAGTCGGAAAAGGCTGGTATTGTCGGCCTTCCGAACCAAATAATTCAAAAAACAATTAAACAAAACTGTTTTAAAAAATGTTAAAAAAAAATTAAATTATTCTCTTATCTTTCAGTTTTTAATTGTGTATATTAAATCTATATTTAACAATATTTTCCGCGTCAAGAACCTACTTAAAAATGTTAAACCATTTTATGTATATTTCAATTAAATTTAATTCAAAATAAACTAAAATGCTACATAATATTACACTATAGACTGCACCCGATGCATGTAATTATACCTCTATGTTATTTTTAATTTGAACCGTATAAGTAATTTATCAAATTTTTAATTAGAAAATATATTGCTGTTTGTAACTATAGTTAATGTGTGTGTTTGGAAGAAAGTTCTCATGAATTTAATAATTCAAGAAAATATTATAGAAGAGATGGTGTATCACTCGTCTTGTTACAATTTATCTGCATCTTAAATTTATTTATTTTAATAATTCCGAAAAAAAATTAGGTAGGTTGGTATAAATTAAATTTAAAATATACAATTTTTCACTTTCACTCTTTGCAGCGATTAGTGCAGATTATCAAGTTAGGTCATCCCGGAGCGCGTACAATTTCTGAAATGAAATTAGCAACACAGTCGAAATACGCAAAATGTATACTTATTATAATAGTCGGCAATTGCATAAAATTGGTACAATAATAATAATACTATGACAGAAAAAATGATATCATAAAATAAAAATAAAAAATTCAAAGTAAAAACGTTAAAATAGGCGAGTTTTATCATCGATTATTATTATTATTCGCATTTAAACCGAACCGTATAGCAATAAATATAAATTTTATTGTAATAGTTGCAAACATGTATTTATATTGCATTCGTAATTTCAGATTTCTTTTGGCGAAATACCTACGCTAAAAAAATACTTTAAGCGATGTCGTAAATCAAAAATGATTGTAACGGCGATTTAGTATTTCCTATATCCTACATAACATCGATATAGCATCTTCAGTATCTACACCTTGACCCAAGTGACTGCTAACTGGTAGGCATTGTATTAGTATATAATATCATCTATTTATAATCTTGATAATATTTTTGATTATATATGTAAACTCTAATATAGTGAATTACTAATTCTTATACTTAAGTTTTAAATATTTTAATACGTTTTTATTATTTGTAAGATAAGTAAAAAACGTATTTTAAATAAATACATTTTGAGTCTAGAATCAGACTTGGAATGAAATAATGACTTAAAAATATTACTTATCAAATAATCAAATTAATAAAAATTGGTTGGTATTAATTAGTACTATAAGTACTGAAATATAATTTGTACTGGTATTTACATACTTTTATAATATTATGTATAGGTAGTAGGTACATTTTAATTGTTTTTCATAGTGTTTATTATTAAATATATTTTATCAGATACATTTAAAATACTTTTTAAAATATTATAATTGTATATCTTAAATATACAATATTATATTATTGTATTTAAATTTAATACAATGCTCGGTGTTTTTCGATTTAGGTAAAATAACTTCTTGAAATAATCAATTTAAAAAAAGTTTGGCCAGCTTGGGACGTAATTCAAAACTTCGAGGTACTGTATTAATCTATCTAGTATAATATCTAATCTCTGAAATTAATGTAAAAAATTAGTCGACAATCACATAATATATTTTGACATTTATTTAAGTTATAAAATGGTATATCAAATGGTTTACGGATGAATAATAATAATAATCGTTTTCCAAAAATCTAATTTCAAAGTTGTCGAAAAAAATTGAACGATAAAGACACTGTGTAGATACATCTAAAACGTATACGATAATAAAATAACTATGTAATGTTGACGTAATATCGTCGTTGCTGATAACGTCACGAAATCTGTGAGTTTCGTCTGTGTTTTTTTTAGGGGGAACGCATAATAATTTCCTTTATTTTACCACCAAGTTTTCTCTTTAAATCGGTGATTTTTTTTTATCCGTTCTACGAAGATCTATCGATTTTCGACAACACCAGCCCGCGCCACGCCATTCATGACTGTCACCTCCTACGCCACCTACGCGAGTTTCTCCGCAATCGCGTCACGTCCATACCGTAAATACGTAATTTCATAAAATATATCTCCAACCCGGAACTGGTTTTATATTTCCGATCGACAGGCTCGTTATAATAATTAATAGGTAGTTCGTTATTTTCAGATTTGACCAGCGAATATTTCGATTTTTAAAAGTAAAATAAATTGCTGCCAGTGTTAAACGGACATTTTTAGTAAAAGTAGTCGTCTTTTGATTTCTACCCTTTTTCAATTCATATCGACAGTGTTTATGAGGTTGGTTTATTTCATAAAGCAATAAAACTATACACCGTTGTATTAATATTTTATCAATCCAGAATTAAAAAAAAACAACCGATTTACAGAACACCGCATAACCATATTATGATCTATTATTTAGTTCTCTTAAAAATCATTTTTTTATTCACATTTACTATATCGTGATCTCACGTACATTATACTACCTACTTATTTCACTCAACTATACGTTTAACCATCATACTATATGTAATTATGTATATATCCTATGAATTATCACTTAGTATAAAAAAAGAATATAATAACTAAATTTTGTATTTTTTTTTTTTTTATTTAGCATATGGAAATTTTGTATTAAAAATTATATTATACCTATGGTATTATAAAATGTCACATAGTTTATATTACATACATATTTTATTCATTAAATAAAGTTTATAATACAGGGAGTATACTTAATGGAAATTAATAATTTAGCTCATAATGCCTTTGGATTTTTCAGTATACCTAGTAAAAGAATAAAACTTTAATTTTTATAAAAACATTATGTTTATCCTTAAATAATGTTATATCTATTACCTTTTATATTATGATTGTGTAACCGTGTACCGTTATGTTTTTTTTTAAAAATTAATTAATTAAAATTAACCCACGGCAACAGTGGCTACATTTGGGTGATATTGACAGGGTTAAATTACATTAAGGGAATATACGAGAAGAGATATAACAATCCACAAATGATAATAAAAGTACTGTTTGAATACGTTGTGGGTACTTATATTTTGTTAATTAGATTGGCAGCTATGATGCATTCAATTGAGATGGAAATAATTGGGGTTCCGGTTGAGTGACACAACTATATAGCGTGATTCTTGGAGCTTAGAATTTTCTCTGTCCAAGTTTATACATATATGATATTCGGTGAAAATATTATAATGTATAATTTTAGAATATAATTTAATAACCATACCACGTAGGTATTATATTATATTCTTGGAGATTTACATTACATAATATTAAATATTTAAAAATTGACATTTTTTTTAAATTTAAAGTTTATTATTTTCTTTTGTGTTCAATGATGTCACTTCAAAATCTCCAAAAACATTCGTATAGATAAATTGAAAGTTGAACAAATCTTACGGTGTTCAATTTTATGACTTAAATCACTTAAGTTTTAAGTTATATATACATGTAATATGTAAATAATGTAAAATTATCGTTAAGAGTTATTTTCAGTTAAAATCATTGATTTATAAGTATTATCGTGAGTTTTATTTGAGCCAAGTGCCAAGTTTTATTAATTTGATATCGTTGATCAGAAACTTATTAATTATACCAAGGTTTTTTAAATAATAAATGAACCTATTAAATTACCTACCTATCTGATTATGTAACATTTCTCCAAAAACATATTATAGTTTAATCAATGTATACTGAACTTTCATCTAAAAAACTAAATATATAATCCGGAGCTTTTAAAATGTAAATAAATTCGTGTTTTGAATGTCTCAATTTTTTTTTTAATTTCCGGTTTGTTTTAATCTTCTGCTTGAACAATAATTCATCGTAATGTTTAAATTTCCTAAGTATATTATATTGTATAATATACATATATTGTATGTATGTAAAAACAACTAGAAATATTGGTTATTGCACAAATAACTTTTGCAAAGTTATTTGAAAAGTAAAATATCAATTAAAAACTGGTTTTACATATTATCTAGTTAAATATAATACTTTATAAGATTGATCTTCTATTGATATGTATGTATATAGTAATGATTTCTGGTTGGTAACACAGTGGCGCCATTTGAGTTTTATAATAGGGATGCCAACATTTAAGCAGGCCAAAATTTTTTTTTTTTGAGGGTACTGCTTCAAAATTTTTAATCACAGTTTTATAAATACAAATATGTTAATAACATTCTTATCTTTTATAATTTTATAATTAGGTAAATATTTATTAATAAAACAGGAAATTGTATGTCAACTATAATGATTCGAAAACAATACAATAATACCTAGTGAAAATTCTTAAAATAAATAGGATAAATTATATAGATTTTTTTTTCTACTGCCAAATTTTTAAATTATATTATAAACACATATTTAATCATCAAAAATGCTTTAAAAATGGTAACATTGAAAAATACGCTCTTAAAACTATAAAATATAGGTAGGTACCTATTAGGATTTATAAAATTATAGAGCACCTCCATTCTCCACATTTTCTCTTTTTTTTTTTTTCATTTTTGACATTCATGATGACAAAATTAAAATACAATGAAATATGTAGTCGACAACTAAATAACAACACTTAACGTACCTAAATTATTCGAAAACTTCAATCATAATCAATAATAAGCTCATATTTCATTTTCGAGCTATTTTAAAACGTTTTTTCTGGTAATCAGTCTGAATACCTAATTGCATAATGTATTAATGTCATACCCGTATACGCCGATACGTACCTATTATATATTTATACAATATACCTACTAAATACTTACAATATTTTTATTATACCGCATATAAACCTATCAACGAAAAAAATAATATCTGGAAAGTTGGAAGTGTTGATCAAAGATCAAAATTTACAAATAATAATATATTATATCTACAACCTGTCAACCTACGTATTATATATTACTCATAGAAATTAATAATATATTTAAATTTTTACGCATAGGGCCATAGGCCATCGCCTGTGCACCATTGGCGCATTGTAAATTTTAATCCAGGCCAAAAAGACACAAAAAAAAAAAAAAAAATAGGGGAGCCAAAGTATACCCTGCTCCCCCCCAAATGGCGCCCCTGTGGTAACATTTTGAGTTATAACTAACGTTAAGCTATAATATTAGTGTAATTTATAATTGTTTTACATTTGAAAGTAAATCATTTAGCTAAGATAATACTAGTACCTATAGACTTGTTTGGAGAATTTTTCTTTTTTTTGTAATTACACGAGTAAGTACATACCTAATATTCTTTTTGATCGTATTGAATACCACAATAATATAAAAGGTATGCACATGAGCGTAGGGTGGTAAATTTTTTTATGGGGCTAGACATGTGTCAAATTTTGGGGGGCTTCACCGCCACACCAACTACCTGCAGTTTACATATGCAAATATACATCATAAAATACAAATAGTTTATAATAATAAAATACAGAAATTCTTTAACATTTAAACTAATATTTTATTAAAATATTATTATTTATTATATTTTTAAAATTAAATACTTATTTTCTTTTGAGCATAATATCTTTAAAATGTCATTTTCTGAAGTGATATTATTTGATACATCCCTTTTAGTATTTATTGTGGCTAAAGAGGCGTATGTAAGTATGGGTCCTTCGCATGGTTGAAAAAGAACGTTCACAAGACGCTAATAACATTAGCGAATTGTGTGTGTGTGTTTTTTTTATTTCATAAAACAAAATAAAAGAGAACTTAAGAATAAATATTAATATTTTGTTATTGAATACCTACTAATATAGAAATAATTAATAAACATTCGACACAAAATTTTATTTTTTCCCAAGTTATGATTGTTTCAATTTAATACCGTTTAGTTATGTATTATATAACAGTTTATATAAAATGTTTTTCTAATGTTGAGCAATTTTTTAATGAATATTGGACAGTTCCCAGATTTATCTTCGAAATATACTATTTTGGGGTTAGTGACTAGGTAGCTCATACTTATTACACTGTAGAAAATATAAATTATTAATACATATAATTTATATGGTTCAATGTGATGCGGCCGTAACTTTCATGTTATTAATAATTTTTATACCAACTTATCATTACATATTTTATAATGTATATCACGTTCTCGAGTTATTAGAAAATTACTATTTAGGATAGAACTGTTATAATGCATTTTATAGTAAATTATATAAATATCTATGTATTATACAGACGAAACATTTATTTTTAATAACTAATTTTCATTTTATATGGTATCTCACAGTTTAATATCACTCACCTAATAAATCATTCATACTCACTGATCCATGCACTTGACTCCGACAATATCTTTGGAAATCTACTGAGAAGGTTCTATAAAGAGAAACTGACTTGGCGTTAAAAAAAAAATATAAGAAAATCGTGTACCTAAACAATGTTAATGCTGGATAATTCTTTTTAATTCGTCTTTCATGTACGTATAAATGACTTATACTTATAATAGATTTACGATAAATATATACATAAATTTAAAAAATAAATATTAAAATATAAAATAATTCTTAAACATTTAGTAAAATTTACACCAATATTATAGCTTAGAACTACGATTACGGATGGATAATACACGTATATATAGAAGAATGCTCTTAATATTACTAAAAATAAAACAAATTATAGATACTTATATATTTATATATATGATGTACATAAATTTAGAGCTATATAAAATGTATTATACTTAGTTATTTTAACATTCATGCTAGTCATAACCATAATATCATAATATGATATACACTAATAAAAACGAATTAACAACTTTTTAAATTGATTTATTAAATACTGACTTTAATTGGAGGGGCTTATTCGTCTGTGGTTTATTATTTTGTATTAAAACTATAAGAACTTATAATAATATACCTATGTTATAATAACCCGATAACGCGTTCGTTTATTGCTCTTTAAACTTCTACAAAATAATAAAATATATCTAGGTATATGTATATGTACATGAATAACTATGTAGATGGTTTTTATTATTTGAAAAAATATGTTTTTTCATTACTATACATATTTTTAAGCTGAAAAAAATATGTAATTTGACCTACAAAAATTGTAAATAGGTATTACAAATTTTCTGTTATTTTATAAAAGTACGTATTATATGCAGAGATGACTTATAGAATAAAAAAAGATCTCTTATTATTTACCGTACAATGTCATGTATTATATTATTATCATTAATATTTATATATTCCAATAAGTTTGAATAATGTATTATTACTATTATTTATTTTCTTCAAATGTTGGTAGCTCAGAAAAGTATATTGCCGATCTAACTATACTTAGACATGGTTTGAGTAGGTATTCCATTGAAATGGGGTAAAATAGAATAAAATAAAATCCCAATACAATTTTATAACATTAAACATTAAAAATATCGTATATTTTGTGTATAAATGTAAAGAAAATTCAGTTGCTTCAATAGTTGTTTAATTTTAGTAAAAATTTAAAATGCAAAACTTAATTCACGCAAATCTAATACACTTTTTACATTTTATTTTAAACACGTTTTTGTGGAACATCCTAGTTGATATTGACGACAAGAAACAAATTAAACAAAAACTGATTATTAAATAATCAACTTTTCAGAAAAAAAATTAAATAAGTACTTCCAGAATTCACAAAAAAAAAATTTTCAATATTGAGAAAAAAAGTCGATTTTGTTATCGGCACAACTGCGTATTTGATAAAATTTAAATTTTCTCATAAAGATAGCTTTTAAAAATTAAGATTAATTTTTTTTTTCAATTTAATTTTATCGATCTCTTCGCGTCACTATTTAAGCCCATTATTACGTGTAAAACAATTTTTTCCTCGGTGTCGGTTAGCGAAAAAGCGTAGGTAATAGATTTCCATTTCTTTATGCATCTAGACGAGACAAATAAAGCCAAACCTAAGTCTGAATCGAGGCTCAACACTGCAGCTGGTCGCACGCGTTATACCTGCTTTCCGTTGGTAATATTATATTCGACGAGTTTTAATGTAATACATAAATCGTATTGCAACAGTCGGCGATCAGAAATGTGCAGTGTCTATCGCGTGGTGGTGTTGCAGAGTTGGGCGAAAAAGTAGTTTAATACACGTGCTGGATGCTCGCCGCCGTGCCGATTTCATAAGCCACACGTACCTACAGCTAAACAGCTTGTTATAATTAATAATCGTTTCGACCGCATTCTACGAGAATGTAATACCACGTGTATGATTTGATGTGCCAGCCGCCGGTCCAGGTACAATATTATATCTTATTATACGTTGTAAATTGTAATTATCGCGCCGTACACGCTGCACACAATCAACTGCGTATATAGTTTTAATGATATTCATGTGATGTGTATACGCGTTGTGCAAAGTGAATGGATCCGTATAATGCACTCGGTGTAACTTGCGGATTTACGCTGCACCGGCGTATAAATAGTCTCACCGTTCGCTTTTATACTATAAACGCATTCGTTCGTCTCGAAATAATATCATTTAACGGCGGCGTTACGCGAGTGGTGTACAATAATAATAATAATAATACTAATATTAATAATTCCCACGTGGGAAGTAACGTGCTCTTATGAATAGGAACGCTATCAAACTATATCATCGAAACGTCTGTGTGCGGGTGGTGGCGAGAAGAGGGTAAAAAACACGCGTTTCGATATAATTCTTTCGGAGTTGGTTCAAAATGAAAATGTGTGAACGTGTTTTTTTTTATTTTATTGCGACTTAGAGAATTAAAAAAAAAAAATCGACAGTTATTGTTGTGTAACAGTGTTTTTCTTTAAAGAGCTTTTAACGGACCTCGGTTGGATTGAAATGACCCACTTAATTGATAAGATTGGTTTCTGCTTTAGAACCTATAAGATTTCACTTAAATTCAATTATCTATATTCCGTTGAACCTTAGTGGTTGTATTGTACTAATGTTTAAAAATGGTTGGTTACCGAAATAATCGTATTGATAACTATGTAAATAAATAAATAAAAACGTAGAATAAACAGAAAAGAAGAAAACCGATATCAGCAGATATAATAGTTAAAGAAACAAGCTTTAGTGCACATAATGGTTGAATTATAATGCTTGTACATTTTAAATAGCTAGTCTACCTAGATAGGTAATATTTAAGTATTTCTTTAAGAAACAAACAAAAAAAAAAAAATAATAAATGTTTAATTTGTTTGTAATTTCACGGAGTATAGGTATGGCACATATTTTTGGTAATATTTATATTGAAGTGGATGAAAAAAATAATTAAAAAACATAATTTATTCCTAATTAATTAAATAGGTATTATTATAGTTGTGTATGTTGACCGGTAAAACGTGTTGAGAGCGCATAATGCGAGTGACGATTGTTTGAATAAAAATAGTTTCAGAAACATTTCTTAAGAGCTTATACTTTTAGATAATTTACATATTATTATAATATTTATACATTACACTCGAAGTCGGCAAATGAGCACATTATTCACAATGTGGAATAAATTTTAAACGCCTATGTGTGTGTGTGTGTAATATAATAATATACGCGAAGGTTAGGTTAAGTAGATATGGTGTCCAATGTTTTCACATTTTATTATAATTTGTTAATTGATTGCACTGAGTCGTGAAATGTTATAAGTTCATTGACGAAATGACATGAGAATAAAAAAGAACACTATAGTAAAAATATCGAATGCATATTGTAGAAAAATGACCAATAATAATATATCAATACACTGCTTGAAAGACGAATTCACACTCAGTTGTGATAACGTCAAGTGTGTTTTCCAAAATACAATTTGTCACTGTGATCGGCTAGATCTTGCGGTCAGTAAGTGGTATACCACAATATTACCATAATATATTCCATATACCTGAAAGGAAATATAATCTAATTCTACTCAAGGCGTATGTTAAATCAGGTACTATACTTATCATTTTAGTCTATCAATACAAGCGTTTGAATCACTTGTCTCAATCACATTATAAAATTATTTTTTTTAGGAAATCACTGTTCACGTTGTCACGGTGCAGCGTGAAATCACCTTAACGGAGTAACTACATAGAGATATATTTGGCATATAAATATATATAATTTGCACCAAAGCTCAAAGATATAGAAACAAATATGCTTAAAAAATATCAATATTTTATCATGTGGATAATTAAGATAGTATATAAAAAAAAATTATATTTAAATTTACAATATGCAAATAACATGACGTAAGTAATAGGTACACTATATTATATAATTTATTACTTGGCAAGGTACTATAAATTGTCAATAATCAATATCAAGTACGATTAGAAATAAAAATATTAACTTATACCAATAAGCAATGTTATAACTTATAATAAATTAGTTAATTAAGGTTAAGCTTTTGCACCTTTACAATACTTTTACTTCTCATGACGTTTTGGTGGTGCTTATGTCAACCACCGACCTACGTATTATATAATATATTATACTGTCCATTATAACGAGTGGACCGTGGATACCTTTTACCATTAACCTAAATGATGTGCTATTAGAAATACCGATAATAACTCAGGCAATAAAAATATAATATTATAATTATCATATGATTAATATTACAGAACTGCCACATCGATAAATGTTCGAAAAACCACTTGTGATACCCACGATCGCGTTTTACTATGGGTCGTAATGATAACAATATGTAAGGGCTTTGATTTTTCCCCTTCCCCAAATGATAGCATATAATATTATAATATTCGATATATATTATTTAATATTGTATACTCATATATCGCATCGGTTAAACCCATACCTGTATTTTATTTAGAATAAACATAATAAATAATGATTGTCGCCGCCTGTCAGTTATTGATTAATGTTCGTGACAAGTCACTGGTCGGACTCAACTGTATAATAAGCCCGCAACTGACTTTATGTTGGGCTGTTAGTTATAGTATCAATACGTAATAATAAAACCACTCGGATTCTGATGCCGATACACCGGTAATGATTATTATGGGCCTCGAGATCCCAAAAGACGAAATATTATACGTATTACATTCACCTTACAGGGTGTACATATAATAATATAATAATATTATATAATATATACAGCGTCATGCCTGCGGTTCACGTCACGAGTCCCGGTCATCGCATTGACTTTAAAACACTTCTGCAATGACTCGACGTGTTTTCAAATCGTTAATATACACGCGTGTGCGCTGCTGTATATATACAGGAGAAATGCGCGTGGGCATCTGCCCGTGTATATAATATTATTATATTATATCCTGTATAATAGTATGGTATAAGCAAACGGTGTGACGGTCAAACCATTTGATTGGAGCGTTATCCATACAACGACGATTTTAATGATTTACCTACCGTGTTATTACAGCGCTTTATGTACCTGTATACGTATAATATCTAGATGTACGTATTATATTCTTAAGTCTATACTTGCCGTGTGAAATCGATTATTCATCGTTATAAAATTATTGTTGGTAGGTACTTACTTTTATTGTGTACAGGTTATTTGTTTACAGTTTTTGAAAGTCACTATATATCACAGAGAAGCAAATTATTATACACACAGCGCCATCCGTAAATGACTTACAGAGCCCAGGGTGAATAAAATACTGCTGGGAAACCCGTGTAATGTTCCAGCTTGAGACCAAAACTATAATATATATATATATATATCAGACAAAATAGAAAAATAATTTAATGAGGCGCAGACTAAAAATTAAAACTCTGGTAATTAATAATTATCTGTTAAAGTAAAATAATTACCTAATAAATAGTAGATACTTAATAATAAAATAAAAGTACAAAACAGTAAACCATAATCATTATATAACAATAAAATAATTATAATATTATTAATGTTTTATTGTCACTCTGCTGTTTAAATTTATCAATTATTATCAAGTTTAAATTAAAATAGAGATAGTTAGATGTCTTATTTTTCAAGTATATTGCATTTCAAAATCGCACGTTTATATTGTATAGTATATAGGAATATCGCTCCTTTTTACACCTACAAATGCTGGAAAATATGATTAGATAATAATTATATTACCTACGATTTTTGATCATATAATTACAACACGTAGAAATCTTGTTATTAATTATTAAATCGTTATTTATTATCTTAGGTGACGCAATATTTTAAAATTGTTATTCGATATTTTATTGTTAACGTTAAATCAATCCTTGGCACGGGATATATATTTCCTATTAAATTATTTAATCAAACATCGGAAAAGCTTTTTAAATTAATTATTAACCGTTAAACGTTCTTAGGTTTAGAAAATGTATAACATGAAGCTTATTAAATATGTACATTCCACGATTCTATCGAACCTATCCTAGATAGTGAATTATTGGGATGATATTATGTTATGTAGATTTATAGGACTTTCTGGGTTAAATATTTTATATCAATGACGATGAATATTGGAATAAAGTAAATTTAAAATAAAAACATGATTTGATCAATCGCTCAAGGATAATTTACTTACCTAACTACTAATTAAGCGACATAAATAACAAATAATATGAAAAAAAATCCAAAATAAGCGTTACCTTGTAATAATTTGTATATTAATGTGATTTTATGTCAAACAAAGTATAACGAGCTGCAGCGTTTAATTAAATTAACTTGCTCAATATTTAAGCTCATATATTATGATTCCTAAAATGTCTACGTATTTTAATTAATTATTATTTTCGTTGTACAAATATACAATGAGATTTTCAGTATTAATAATATGTTTTCAGAAATTGCAGAAAATTATATTGTAATCACTAAAAGTTCTATAACGCAAAATTGAAATAATTCTATCGTATATAATATAATATAATTATGTGTACGTACCTAAATTATTGTATGTATTGTGACTCATACTGCATACACAACGTTGAACAATACAATAAATTCAGAATAATTTCAAATCAATTTAACAGTTGAATATAATATAACAATAAGACATTCAAACTAGTAATGGGTTTTGAAAAATTCAATTTAATGTCTATAAACGTAGTTACTTCAAACAGATTGTCATAAAATTTGACAAAATTAAAAAAAACAACTTATCACCACTGTTAAAATTTTTTTTACAAATGAATATTTGTTATCTTAATTCTAACACACCTCTAAAATACATCCGTTTCGACGATGGGTCCACCTACTTAATAAATATTTGCAGTTTCCTACCTACGCGCAAATAATATCCGTTTACTCATCTTTAGGATTTTAGGAATAAAAACGTTAATCGTTTGTTTAGTGTAAAAAGCAGGATTAAAATAATATTGATGGAAAAAAATAAAAAGTTATGTACCTATTAATTAAAAAAAAAATTAATTTTCAAATGTAAATATTAATTAATATACATATTATGGTGGAGTTTCATAATTTTTAATTATAAACCAATTTAATTAATTATATTAATATAGTTAATATAATGTTTTACATTAATACAAATATTACATAATTTTTATATGCATTATATTATATTGGATATAAAATATATAGACTAGAGAAATTTACTTATAAGCTGTATGGTTATAGTTTACAATATCTTTTATGGGAAGATGTTTTATGGTTAGCGTGGTTAAAGGCAATGTTTACATGTTTTGTTGATAAAATAAAAAGCTCTTTCGGTTTTAATTAAATTATTGACGACTTTTTTGAATTAATTTATTGTCAATGTTGATAGGTAGAGTAATCCTGATTTATTATACACTAGACGTCTATTTCACGACAACATTTTCACACTTTCTTACACATATTTTTCTTATTGCTGTGTTTGTGTATAATATTATATTATAATAATTTAACCTATTATAAATATTATAGCTTAGTTCAATTATGGGTTTTATAAAAACAAGAATATATATTTTGATGTACCTATGAACAATATTTTTTTTGTAGACAATAATTATTTCAATCCCAATTACCATTTTATATTTTATACCTATCAAAAAAAGTTTATTGAATAATTCATTACCTATATGGTAAAAACAAAAATAAATGTATTCATATTAAATATTATATCTATTTTATACTTTATGTGAAACCTTAATTTATTATTATTAACGAATATCATCCTAAGGTTTACAATGTTTTAGTATTAGCTTATAAAAACTGAGAAATTACTCATTTGAATTTCAATTAAAGTACATAAGAATTTAAAAAAATCATAAGTTTTTTTTAAAATTAATATTAAAAAAAAAATAATAAGTTTGTACTACCTACTACGGGATACTCTTTAAATGCAATACAAAATCTAAGAGTTTAAAAATGTAGTTGTTACATACAGGTAGGTACCGAAGAAATTTCAAAAACCAGTATTTATATAAATTCATACTTGAAGGATAAAATAGGGGGTGAACGTGCTTGATGTATCACCGTGTATGTTATAAATATATATTATGTTTTATGGGGGTAAAATAATGATCGCGTCTGGATACTATTATTCTTCGTTGTCAATGTGCCCGAATGAATTTATTGCGTCTGCAGACACAGAAAACGTTTCAATGCAAAAAAAGAAACAGCCGATGGCAAATATCATATCATTATTATTATTATTATTGTTGTTGATGCTGTTGCTGTTTGTATATACAGTCGTTATATCACGTCGAATCCGTGTACATGTATCGGATACACACTATACACACAACTGGGCGATATTATATTATACAAGCTTACAACCTACGTTGGACGGAGGAAACGCCCTGCAACAACCCGCGCGTATTATACATTATATTATATTATGCATACGTAATAATCTTTACGGATCCGAGTGCAGTGCTCTAGGCGAGAACTGTACAATTTTATATATATATATTATAATATGCATAATATTAGTGTAGATTATAAATTATTATATAGGCCTCCTTCGCGGATGTACGGTGTACACGAGGCTGTGAACTCGACAAGTTTTGCATTCGCCATACCGACCGATTTACATCGGAAATCAGAACTGCGGATGATAGATACGAATTAGATTCGTGTCGCAGACCGTTTTCTAAATATGAAATTTTTTGCACGTTTATCAGACGTAATAATGCGTGCAGTGGGTTACATAAAATATGCATGTGTCCGACTGTTTTTATCGTTATTATTAATATTGTTATTATCGTTGTATATTTTTTAAAAAGTAATCGAGAAAAAGTTATTGAATTGTGCCAACTACCTGCTGGTACACACGCATACCTTATATATTGTATAATTATGATATATTATTATATTACACGTACGTATACATAATAATGATATATTGGTTGGATATCATAAACCTTAATTTTCTATAAGTTTTTTTTTCCTGTTTTATTATTCAATTAAAAAAAACCAAATAAAATTATGTAGCACAAAAATCTTATAATGCACATAATTTATAAATTTTCAATGCATAACAAGTGTCATCAAGTCATTAAATTGCTTTACGTGCATATATTGCGTGTATACGAAATCTTTAAAATTACGTGTAAGAATGGTTGTAATTGGAAAAAGATCTTTTTAAAATTTAAAATATTCTTAAAGATATTTTTATATCATTATTTATTTTTTAGATCGATTTTTTTTTATTATTCAAACAAAAGAGAAAAATCCGGGGAACTC
Organism: Aphis craccivora; assembly: GCA_009835225.1. NCBI lineage: Eukaryota > Metazoa > Arthropoda > Insecta > Hemiptera > Aphididae > Aphis > Aphis craccivora. The sequence continues at coordinate 91,501 of VUJU01000022.1, forward strand.
ATGTTGCTATACATCTAGTAAGTTTTAAGTGTATCTACTATATCGTTATTGATTAGATTATTGTTGTTATATATGTGTTAAATTTAAATTTAATGATGAGTCATCTAAAACGATTCTAATCGAAAGCGATCTGATAACTCAAAGATTTACATTAGTATTATTGTAGGCAATTTATTTTTTTATTAGTGATATGGTAATGTTTTTAACCTATTAAAATATGGTTTTAGTTTTTCTCCAAAATCACGTATTACCTATATTATAGCCATTATAATATTACTAGCTGCTATTAATATTCAATAGCCAATACCGATGTACATTAGCCCGTAGGATTATAGTATAGGTTCGTGTTGCATACAATTAATCTAAATACTTTGAAAAATAAAACTTTGCGTAGGTATATTGTGAGCTGTCTGATACTCGAGTGTTAATAAATTGATAAAGTTGAAAACTTTATTTAAGTAAAACTAACTATTCTAAGTCCACAAATGTTTAGAGGCAAATTATTCTAAATTATAAGAAACAAATTACTATAACGATAAACGACTGTCAAAAAAGTGCTCAGACATAAGAATCTCTCTTATATAGGCTTGCTGGTGCCGCCGAAGATGTCACGTGTTCCTCTTCGGATATCGGTAGAAGCTTATTTGAGAGTAGGTTTATTCGAGTGGTCTATCATAATAGTGGTCACTAAAATAATATTTTTGACGAAATTCCTCAAAATTCTAACATTAAAAATTATACAAAATGCATTTATTAAACATAATAGGTATATAGAAAAAAAACTAAAAACTAAAAAAAAAAGTATATGTCTATTATAGAAACAATATATCTATACTTACTGGAAAAAATCAAAATATTTTAGAAATTATATCATGTGCATATCAATGAAAAACTAATATATGTATTAAATTGTTCATATAAAAATCCACAAAAAATATTTACTTGAAAAAAATTAACTTTGACTTTATTTGAGTTTCCGTAACGTAACTATTATTTAATAATTAATAATTTGATAATTGTAAAGAACGATTTTGAGTTTATAATTTGTACAGATACAGATTCATGTATTGTATAATATATTATATTTTTAAAGTAAATTCCTTTATTTTAAGTTATGGTTTACCTATAGTTTTGGTCGCGATTTTCTACTGTTTGGAGAATTGGTGACAATGTTTTATTTAAAAATATATAAAATCAATAATATTATAATATAATTTGATTATGCGGAATGTCTATAATTTTATAAATAAATCATATTCACCATACGTCTAAAGTATATCTGAAATATTATAAAAAATTAGTTTGTATTTGAGAAGTAAATATTTCCCGTAAGAAACGCCTGTCAGAAATTTGTATCTTTTTTAACAAAAGTACGATATACTTTTTATGTAATAATATGTTTTGCGCAAACAATAATAATATAGTATATTACATATTACAGTGTTTGTGTTCGTAGTGCATGGGATATAATGCGTCGGTTAGACTTACTGCAGCTGCAAATGGAGAGACTCCATTGTATAACTTTACATTGTATAGCATTATTGCACATTAATTAAAAAAACCACAATAATCGTGAAAATACATCTCATAGTTGTGTAATTTTCATAGTTGATTTCCCCGACTAGAAATAAATGTTTTCGAGATTAATTAAACAGCTGTGCATTGAATGCGAATTCTTAGATCGGTATTCGTTACTTTGAATGCATTTTGATTAGAATGTTTAGATAAAAGTCTAAAAGAAAATGTGATAATCATGAAGCGTAATGTGAATTAACGTAATAATGCATATACTTACTGTTAATTAATTAAAGTGGTTTGAACATAAGTGTACAAAAAAAAAAAAAAAAAATCATCAAATTATTAGTGATGGAACTTTAAATAACTAAAATACTTAAATATTAATACCCGTATAAGCTTATTAAATTTTGATTCTGAAAAACTAAATATAATTTAACCATGTTTAAAAATGTAATTACAATTTTATATATATTAGATAATGCCATTAGCCATAGCCATTAGATAATGACAAATTTTAGAATTGTATATTATATTAATTATTTGAATATTTATAAGGAAATGATTGAAATTAAAAAAATTCATTTTTAACTATTCCGATGAACAATTACGTAGTATTGATTTGTCAGATGTTTTCCGAAGTAAAATTGAAAAAAAATAGTTTTTTAAGTTCTGATTCTGCAGCGAATCTGTTTTCCTGCAATATTCCTCGATGAATGTACGAAAAAACAATAATCAATATTTAGCCAACTGAAAATTATTTGAACTGACTCGCCAAATATATAGTTTTTTGCTGCTTTAACTGTTGCACCGTCGAAAGTTGTCTCAAAGTGTTAGAACAACAAAACGACGTTTGATTGTGTATAGAACAGTAATATTTGTGGATATTTGTGGTCTATAATTATTGATAATATACAGAAAAATGTCTCACCTAGTCGTTAAAAAAATTAAATACATAAAAAAAAGCTAGATGACAAAGTCGACGGTTACGGAGAGTTGAACGAATGTGTATTGTCTAATGTAAGATGTATTAGTAATTTTTTTTTTTTTTGTCAATTCAGAAACTGTTCATTTCGTAGGTATATTCACAGAAATCGCCCTCTCCGTGTTTGCTCGTTGTTTGTCATATTTATAAGTTTTCCATAGGGAGAACATAATTATCATTATTTGGCTAATATACTTCACTTTAGATCTTTCTCTGGATCGTGTGCATTCTATCGTTATATTATTCAATTTCGTGTTGCCAAGTCCACTGAAATTATGATAAAACTTACCCATATAAAGTCCAGCATATCATTCAATAACCCATAATCAATTGCAGTGACGAAATGTGTAACAACGTGGTTATAATACCTGTAGGCTTAGCTGATATCGAGCGTGCGCGGCAGACATACGGTCTGCGGCGAGAGGCCAGGTGAACCGGTGGCTTCACGGTGGGGGTCCGCCGTCGTGGTATCAAAGAGTTCGCCGCAATACTGCACGCAGTATTACCCGTGACGTTGCGCCCGTCGGACACGCGTGTTTTACGGTTTGTTTTATTAATCTTATCTCCTCATTACGACTACCCCGTCGGATGCATTTGGTCTACGTTTAATCGGCCACTTCCGCCGCCGGCGGGTAATTATTTTCCCTGACAGTGTCGTGAGTTGTAAAAATACGGAAAAACGATCAAACAATTTTTTTTTTTTGAATTTTCTGCAGTGGTTTTCGTTTAGTCGAGTTTTCATGGTACAGCAATTAATGACTTGGCGGCCGACCGCGGGTTGTTGACGACCGCCTCCACCAATCCTAACCTAACCAAACCGCGGGTGTGTATCGCGGCTACATTAAATCTTATCACATACTCACTGAAGATCGACATCGCTCAGGTAAGTTTCGTTTTACGCTCACGTGCATTTCGAGGGTAGTATGTAATATCTAATATAGGTACTCTCCGGTATATTATTAAATGAGTATAAACGCTCATTTCAAAATCCACCCTTGGTCACAGAACAAACTTTAATACAAGTTTAGGACAGATTAATATTATTTTAATATTTTCATGTTATCCCCCCGAGTGGTTCAAATAATCAAGTCGGGTTGGATATAATTAAACATTATTTATGCTAAAATCTTATGCACGTTTTTGGTCACTCTATAATTTATATATTAAATATTAATAAAAATTACATTTTAAGAATATTATAGTATTATAAACCGTATGTAACCGTTTGTTACATTATTACGATTTTTATTTTACCGATTTGGAATTGTATTGACATATTGGTCCTTTAATATTTTATAGTCTTATAAGACGAATAAGTTAAAATAATAAGAAATGTTTACTTAACGAAAATATCATCAATCGTTATCTTTGTTTGAAGAAGATTGTATACTGCTACTTGTATATACCAAGGAGTCAATGTAAATCTTTTGATAAAACCTAAAACTCACATTTTTATTTTTTATGATGAAAATTATAATTTAGCTATAGTATTTTATTAGTGAAATAAAATGTTCCAATATATTTTTCAACAAGTTTAATTTTAATAATATAAATATAACATTTAAAAAAGTATTAATTAGACCCCAAAATTAGTATGCTAGATAGTATAAAAAAGTTACTAAGAAAAATAAAAATTTTGATTTCGGTTCTGAATACCTGTTAGTAATACAAAGACATCAATCATTCTTGTAAAATTCAAACTTTTAATTTTTGTATAACATTTACACTTTTTGTGTATGGTATTTTCGTAAAATGAAAATCTATATATAATCACATTAACTATAAGTATATTTCGATAAATATATTTTTAAATTATTATTAAATATTGATACAGTTCTTGTTCCTGAGGGCTTTCCAATTGTTTTACACACGATAAATCGTGACGTTTTTTCCTCCGTTAATTTCAGTTGCGGACAAGTTACTGACCCCACGAGAGTACCTATATTATTATTAGGTTTTATTAAGAGACGAACAAATATTTATATGATTTAATGTTAGAAAAATAGTTAGGAACAAATTATTTATACAGAAAACATTAAATGTGTAAATTTTTAGTATTTATAATTTAAACCGAATATATTACAATATCTACATAATACCACGTGTTCTACAACCACAAAACCTAATGATTATTGGAATGCATTGTTTACCAATAAATTGTTTAAACAGTTTGAGTGCCTGGGTTCAGATAATAATAATAATAATAATAATAATAATAAAATATTATTTTAATGATGATATTATACTATATTATACTATATTTTACGTTGACGATTTTTTTTTAAATACTAAATTCACTGGATTTATATTATAGAAATGTATTGCTTTTACATAAATTAATGTTTATAATACATTTTTTAAATTGCCTTATTGTGTGTACAGTTATTGGACTACACATATTTTACGTGTTTAAAAACGTTGTTTCGTTACGAAAAATATAAACTCTCAAACAACTATTATATCAATGATACGATCTAATATAATAAAACGATTTCAATAGCAACACGTACATTATTCTAAACGGTATAATAAACGCAAGTTAATACCAACTAAACCTACCTATTTATTTTATATCGTGATGCTCATAATTCACAAGATAAACAATAATACAATCGTTGGCGAGAAAAGCGACACATATGAAGTGGGTGGGCCACTGAGCATGGCGCCTTTAAATAATCGATGAATCGATGTTTGCGTTTCATATTATGATAACAAACGGTTTTTGGAGAACGCGACCAACCTTTCGTTATAGAAATGGAAACGATTTAATCTTTTTGAATACGTTTCACGATTTTCTGTAAAAATTTACTTCTTTTGATTCCGATATTGGCGCCATTTCGATGCAGTCGTTGGACGACTGGATGAAACTTCAATTTTTTACCCTCATACGACCGGAGACGGTTTTTCGTTTTTCGATCTCTGCATAGCTCGTATAATATGACTACTATTATAACAAGTCATTATAATATGAGATTTGGGTACGCGAAACTACTCGCAATCCCTCGACGAGACGTTTTCTATCGAAGTCGGGCGCAACGATCCTCTTCCCGTTCCCACGGTCGGGTCCGCATCGTGGGGGCGGTTACGACTACGATGTACCTGTACGACGGCCTACGCACCAATTACTTAACGGCGATGGCCATTTGCGTTTTATTTTATCGCATGTATATACTATTATATTGTCGCCAGAAGCCGTCTCGACGATCGTTATTATTGTTACCGGTAGGCGGTAGTATAGTACGGGTAGTGCGCAGTAATAGTAGTAGGTACCAACTACCAAGTGGTATAATAGCTATAACAATAATATTATTAGAGTAATAATAATAATAATAATAATAATAATAGTGCTTACAACAGAGTATATATATGTAATAACATTAAAGTGTTCGAACGGAGATGATGACAACGTGCGGGGTAACTCTGATGTGGTACTGGATGTACGTCATCATGAACTATGAAACGTATTCCGGAGCTGTTCGTTTGGGTCTTGTCTACTGTCTACACAGAGGGACGGCGGAACAGAGTAGAAAAAAATTATATAGGTACTGCCCGACAATAACGTAATAATAATAATAATAATAATAAAAATAATAATAACACTGCGGTAACGTGGCCAATATTACTGTGTAGTAGACGGGGGAGGGTCAGTCGTTAGTAGAAAAAAAAACGTATAATATAATAAAATAAATACGGGGTGCGGTCGAAATGGTAACGATCTGACACGCCGGGCGTGTGGTCTTCTTTGACTCTATCATTATATAA